>JAOXJP010278110.1:0-19699 GCA_025762735.1 Platanus orientalis | reverse complement strand
CACCGGCCTCAGGCGTCGAAGAGTGGACCCGAAAACCACGGGCAGGCGGGGGCATCCAAACCCCTCCCGAACGCCGATGTCCACATTTTCCTTTCACAAACATGAGCCTTAAGATAATTTAAAGCATGTATAAATACAAGAAGCCACCCTGAAAATGTGGGTATTTGGGGTGACTAACACCTTCCCCAAATGAAACTAAATAACTTACCCTTTATCTTAGGAAAGTAGACTAGTATTAAGAGTTAAACCTCTAGACCTTCGGGTTTATACATCCCCTCTTCCCCAAAGAGGAGAACCAATATCAACTCCATCGATTAATCCTGGGTTGGTGATGACTCCCAACAAAGCCTAACCATAAGGTTAGTAACCCTTACACCCTTGTGCATGCCCAATACCAATGTGGCTCGGAACCCAAGGGCACCCCCAAACCCTGATGTTCATAGGACTCGTTTCTTTGAGCTCAAGAAAGAACATGATGAAGACTGTGCTCATCTTACAACCATCTCCTCCATTTCAGATCGGGTTGCTCAAATTGATGAGAAAATGGCCTCCTTTTGGACGAACGTGAGTGTTTGGTTGCCAGTGTGAATCTAGAGGAAGGAGAGGTTGATAGTTTCAGGATCCGCCTTCCCAAAGTGCATAGTGATGCTTTGTGAGTTGTGGACGAGTATGAAATTATGGTTGACCAGTGAGCATCCTTGGAGAAGAAAAGGAAGGCTGCTTATGAGGTCATCACTGAAGTTTTGGACTACTGGGAGGATCTGAAAAGGAAGAGGCCCTGATTCTAGCGTCATTTGATTTTTTTTTTCTATGAAAGAAAAAACATATATACCCTTCAAAATATTTTTGTAACCAAACAATACAAAATGCATTACGGGTTATGAAAGAGATTGTAGGGAATGGATTGGTTATAGCAATTAATTCAAATTTACTAAGGAATAAGAGGGGTAAATGTTGGAAACTCTAACACAAAAAGGAGAGAGAAATGAAATTATTTATAAAAAAATTGAATGAGAGGGAACGTTTAGGACTCAAATAATGGATATATTTTTGTGGTATAAACAAACGTGTATAAAGAATTTATGGCTAACAAATTTGAGAAAGATTTTAGGGATTGGATGAATTAGGGAGAAGATTTAGGAGAGAGAAATGGAATTGGTTATAAAAATTTATTTGAATTAAATTAGAAAAAAGAGAAGGGTAAACGTTAGGACGGACCTCTACCACAAAGAAAGAGATGTGAAATAATAGGAAAATTTAATGGCATAACAGTATATAAATGTATTAGAGATAAATTAGAAGAGACAAATTTAGGAAAGAGGTAAAGAAAGGATAAGAGAAATTGGGAGATAAAGGAGAATAGAGAAGATGTGGGGTATTACATGTTGAAGTGTCAAATTTTAATAGGGATTGGAATAGATTGTTGTATAGGTGTCAAATTTAAATAGGGAGAAAGGTGACACCTTTTAAAAAAACAACAAAAATCAAAAGAAAAAAAAAAGGGGGGGCGTCTAACTTGGCACCCCCTTCACTTTCTTGTATTTAATTAGATCCTTGTTTCACAAGGGAGTGGAGCTTTTCTTAATTTAAACCTAAAAGGACATAGCCCCGAGCATCTCTTTATCCGTTTTATTGACCATCATCTTTATCCCTACCTTGTAACTAAGTATGTTAGGATCTGTCTTAAAGTAAGAAAATAATAAGTTCATTTAAAAGAGAAAAAGAACTTTATAATAATCCGATACTAACTTGACATGTAAGTAAAGTACGATCTTCTCATTTCACCAAAGTGAAAAAATATATTAAAAAAATTAGAAAGTGACGAAAAATGTGGTAGTTCATCCCAGGTTTGATTCAAATCTACTTATACATGCTACTTTAAGTTAAAGGGAGAAGATTTCCGGTCCTGGATTTGGGGTCCAGGATGGTATCCAGGGCACAATTAGGTGACTTCATTTGGAATAAAATGGATGAGAATTAAAAATTTCATCTAACCCCTGCCCATTTTATTCCATGTGAAGTCACCTGGTGCTTGGGCGCCATCCTGGACACTAAATCCTGGACAGAACATCTATTTTGTAATTGAAACTCCTGTCAGTTGCTAAATGTAATGGAAGAAAGTAGATGCAGCAATACCAGTTAGTAAGAAATGATGAGCACCCAGTAACACTTGGCTTAAATGATGACCGGAACCTAGTCTGTTTTACTACAGTACAGAAGGTGAACAAGAAGTAATGTTAGTAGGGACAATCCATAATGAGGGTTAGAGTGAGCATTGAAGAACCAGGCAATCTGCCACCTCCTTAGTTTTATTGTTACAAATAAAAGGTTTTCTTGTCTTGGGCACCGGTTCTATGGGACCTGAGGCCGGCTGCAAATTATTCGGTTACATGTATCCAGTCCGAGTAAATACGGAGCAAGATATATCTAGTCCATTCAAATACCCGTGTGTGCATATATAAATATACCGGATATGAACATATATTATTTAACAGATTCGATATAAATGTCTATATCGGATCCGTTTACAGCTTTACCTGATGGTCTATTGCGCCGGATTTAGATGGGCCCTCACCTAAAAAAACCTCTTAAGACCAAAAATCAGCATAATCAAATGACTAATCTGTTGAGCTTTATGTTTGGTTCATTGTCCATTTGATGTGTTTTTCGGCATAGGCAATCTTAGGTGGGAGTGGGACCTATATATGTAGTTGTAGTGCCGGGCCGCATGGGATTCTACAGTGCTATTGTACAACTTTAAGTAACATGATAACAGGTTTGTGTTTTAGCTTTCACTCTTTTTCTTTCGAGTACTACTATGAACAGCTTCTCTTTAAAAAAGGCATGTGGAGCATTAAGTCCTAGCATGTTAATGGTACGTTGAAATTCAGTGGCATTTCAGAGTAAGAGGGGGCCAGCTTTCAGTAACTTGTGAACGGGACCCATTTGGTGCATTGTTATCGGTTTATTCAGCAAGAGTGGACTTCTCTTACATTTTGCTGAGATATCACCAACAAAATGTTGGAAATAGTACTCGTAATAAAATCCTGACAGGTTCAAATGAACCAAATATATGATGAAGGATACTTTTTCCTAGAGAAAACAAGAAAATACAGAATTAAAATTAAATTACAAACTTGTTCCCTTTTTGGTTAACGCTTTATTGTCCTTTGGTTTCCAAATTCTCACTATCTCAAGAAAATAAATATATATATATCTTTGGTAATCATACGTAGTTATAACCTTATGTCATTATATCATAAACTAATGGTTAAATCGATTTGATTGGGTCATGTTATATTAGTTTCCTTATACAACTTATGGTTCATAGATGGTGGTGTTGTAAGGTGTGGAGAATGATGTGGTGATGTCCAAAGAAGAACCAAGAAGGATTGGAATTAGAGAGCTCGGAAAAAGGCCAAGGAAAATTGATGCTGATAGTTTGGACTGATCCAACTGGAAGAGGACCCATGCTGGACCGATCCAACCTGGATCGATTTAAGCTGCTAGATAGGTCCAATCACAGAAATCCTGAAATAGAAGGTGTGTTTTGGAAAGAGTCTGATCAAACTTGATCTCTATGGTCTATATATTGTTTTGATGGTTGTCTAGGGTTAAGAGAGAGCTGCAAGAGAGCATAAGAGGCTAAGAGGAAGTGGTTGTAACCTAGAGAGGGTTTTCTCATTGAAGGGGATTCTTCAAGGTGAGAGAGAATTGTGTTTTTTTTTCTGGGTTGTGAGAGAAGGGTTAAGAAATGGGTTCTCCTAAGGGTTTTGGGCTGTGATAGTGTGTGTGTGAGAGAGTGAAGCTTGTAATATTCTATTATAGTGAAGTTGTCTATGTGATTCTGTGGTTTTTCTTCGGTTTTTGGGGTTTTTTTTTTAATGTAAATCGTTTCTTCTTGTTGTTCTTGTTTGTTTTCTCTTCATCTTACTTTGATTAATATTATTGTATCCCAAATGATTCTTCAACGATTATGCTAGTAGATCTCTCAACAACTGGTATTAAAGGTAAGGTTTGGGAAATACCAAGTTCAAGGTTCGGTGACTTTTGGTTCAAGTGGGAGCTATGACAGTAACGGGGGAAGAATCCTTAAGGTTCATTGTTGAGAAGTTCAATGGTTCAAACTTCGCATTCTAAAAGATTCAAATAGAGGATTATCTCTATCAGAAAAAGCTCTATCAACCACTTGGAGGAAAAAGAATAAACTTGCGAAGATATCCAATTTAGATTGGGAGATACTTCACAGAAAATCCCTAGGTATGATTCATCTCTCTCTACTGTTGTTGGTTGCTTTTAATATTATTAAGGAGAAAACCACGAAAGATCTCATGGCTGCCTTGTCTCGGATGTATGAGAAAGAATTGGTATCAAATAATGTGTTTCTGATGAAGATGTTGTTTAACATGAAGATGGGTTAGGACATAAGTGTGACTGAACATCTGAATGAGTTCAATATGGTTACTTGCTAGTTATCTTTGATAGACATTAACTTCGAGGATAAAGTTAGGGCCTTGTTTTCCTTTACACTAGAAAGTTGGGATGGTTTGGTCATGGCATTGAGAAATTCCTCGGGTTTAAGCTCACTCAAGTTTGATGACATCATGAGTGTTATACTCAATGAGGGTGTTCAAAGAAAATCCTTGAGTGATTCATCGATGAGTGGGAGTACTTTGAATGTAGGAGGAAGGTCTTCCGTGAGGGGATCTAGTCCCATGATAATAGTAGCTGAAGAAGAAGAAAAGGAACATGAGGAATATCGTGGAGAATCTCTCACAATCTCCAAATGTATGCACACTATTTCTCAAGATGACTAGATATTGGATTCGGGTTGTTCTGTTTATATATGCTCTAGGAATAAAATTTTTGATTTGTTTTAAGAGAAGAAGATAGGAGTTGTGTCCTTGGGTGACGTGTCCACTTTTGATGTCACGTGTATTGTTATGGTGAAGATCAAGATGTTTAATGAAATGGTTCATACTTTGGGTGGTTTGGTGTATGTCCCAAAGATGATGAGGAATTTGAAATCCTTAGGTCAGTTGGATTCCATGGATTACATGTATTCAGTTGTAGGTAGAGCTATGAAAATCACACGAGGCTATTTGGTCATAATAAAGGGAGAGAAATATGAGATGGATTGTATCGTCTGAGTATAAGTGCGGTAGCTGATGGTATTCCTTTGACCTCGATAAGTAGTCGAAAACAGGGTACATGGAAAAACCAGTTCTAGCATAGGAGTCTCTTTCACAGTTAAAGTAGAGACAGGTGTTACGAGTTTTCAGGTGGTAGACAATAGTGATGAAGTTCCTATGGTTAAGGAGGAAGGATAGAGATCCTTCTCTAGAGTTGATTTGGGGAAGCTATACATTTGATTTTGTTCGTGATTGAGTTGGATGGGGTCAAGACCGAATTGACTTGATGGTGTGTGTAGTGGTAATACTAAAGGCCAAAGAATGTTTGCGGTGTTTGCAAATGGATTAAGTTTCAAGTTCGAGGTGGAGGTGGAGGTACGTTTCAGGTATATGGCATAGAGTTAACTAAGGACTAATGTATATTTATTTCTAAGTTGGGTTCTGGGGTGAGAACCAAGGTGGAATGTGGTGCATATTTCACAAGGTTAATGTCTTGACAAATATGTGGGTGAAGACAAGGTTCAATGGGAAGTCCTCAAGGGGTTGAGATTAAATCCAAGGTGGAGATTGTTGAGCATGTCTTTATGTCCAGCCGAGTGGGTTAAAAGTGATCAATGTTGGTGGCATGTTTTGAAGACAAAGAGAGTCGCAAAAAGGCCATGGAATAAATTAAAGAGGTCTCTTTATAGTTCATAGATCGCAGGTGTAGAAGCTAGATGACTAGAAGGACATGATTATTCTCCAAGTGGTAGATTATAAGGTGTGAAGAATGATGTGATGATGTCCAAGGAAGAACTAAGGAGGATTGGAGTTGGAGATCTTGGAAAATTGCCAAGGAAAACTAATGTTGGCAGTTTGGACTGATCCAACTAGAAGTGGACCCATGCTAGATCTATCCAACTTGCTAGATAGGTCTAATCACGGAAATCCTAAAATAGAAGGTGTGTTTTGGCAAAAGTCCAATCAAACTTGATCTTTATGGTCTATATATTGTTCTTATGGTCATTTAGGGTTGAGAGAGTGCTGCAAGAGAGCATGAGAGGCTGAGAGAAAGTGGTTGTGACTGAGAGAGAGTTTTCTTATTAAGGGGGTTCTTTAAAGTGAGAGAAAATGGTGTCTTCTCTAGTTTGTACGAGAAAGGTTGAAAAAGGGGTTCTCCTCAGGGTTTTGGGTTGTGGTAGAGTGTGCGTGAGAGAGGATAAAACTTGTAAGCTTGTAGTCTTCCATTATAGTGAACTTGTTTATGTGATTCCATGGTTTTTATTTGGTTTGGGGTTTTTCACATAAATCGTATGTTCTTGTGTTTTCTCTTTATTTTACTTTGATTTTTATTGTTTCATCCCAAAGAATTCTTGAACCGTTAAGCTAGTAGATCTCCTAACAGGTGTGTGCCTATCTTTTAAATATTGGTGATTACAGTCATAGGTATTAATTTAACTATAGGGATGCAAATGAGTCGGATTCGATGCAGATACTAGTACATTTGAATTCGGCTAATTTATTTTCCATGTATATTTGAATTCGATTATTATCTGAGTAGATATTTGAAAAGCATGTTCGAATTCATATTTGTTAAGTTTATCGGATATCGGATAATAATTGGATATATCCGATTATTATAAACATATATCAGATATAATCAGATATTCGGTTAACAGATATCCAGATTTTAGAATTTTAAAACTTTTTATATGATAGAGAGATAGGGTTTAGTGTAGACCGTTGGATTCATTTTGATCAAATGGTCTACACTCACTCTCTATATATATTTATATATATTAAAAAATATATTTATTATATTTATTATATTAGTCGGATATTGAATAATAATCAGATATGAATAATTAGCCGAATATTTAATCAGATTTGGATATTATCCATGACGGATATGTGTATATCCATAATTGGATATTTTTTAATCAAACGGATATTTAATTGAAACATATACATGTATATCCTTATTTGCTTTAAACGAATACGCAAATGAACCAGAGTTGGATAACAATTGGATACTTGCATCCCTAATTTAACCATAACTAAGTTAAAATAAAGTAAATTAGACCAGATTTGGTTAGCTTATAGTTTGATCTTCCCTTTTAATGGTTGAGTTTAACTTGGCTTCAACCAAACCTCACTTTCCACCATTAGCTTCCCTTCTAATTGTTATAGCTGTTTAGAGGTGTTGTCACCATCCTAAAAATCTGCTAACAGATGCGTGACCTGTGGATTTTAATGGGTCTAGAAATATAACCATAAACTAGGACATGTGATGAATGCAACATCAATACATGTGTTACCATAATTGACATGCAACAAAGGAGGATCACCATTTACATGAAGTAGACAAGCAAGACCACTACACACCCCACGACGGGCATTTGTCGCAACATGGGAAAGTGACTATAGTAACGAAGGGGAGTGGAAAGTGGAAGAAACTGTTCAGCGATGTGAGGAAGGAGTTACAACCACTCTAACTATTTGACTCTATATAAAATAGGCTAGAATAAGAAGAAGAAAGGACCTCCAACATCAACATCAAATTTAATTTCTTTTTTAAGAGTAGAAGTAGGTCTATTTAGGAGTAGGAGTAATTTAACATAGTCTATAACTTGCCTTGAGAGGATTAAACTTGGTTCATTCCTTAGATTCTATCATCCACTTGCTTGACGTCAAGTAACACTGCTCTTCTAAAGAGGTTGTTACTCTTTGGAGTTGAACAGAACATTTGTATTGTGCTATCCATAATTATATTAGCAAAGTGGGTTCCACAGTTTTCTCACATCTTCCTTTTTGAAGTCTGTGAAAAGTCCTCTTTGTTGATGCATGTACCAAACCTGTTTTAGTCACCTAGGTTACCCATACCCAGCACCGTGTGAGGAAGAAGAAAATTTTTTCACCAACACAGAGATTGGTGACCACTATGGGAGATCACTTAAAGGGGGGCAAGATTCAACATCTCGAAGGATTGAAGTGATCCTTTTTACGAGAGGTTTCGTTATAAAAAACCCCTAGAGTCCAATGGAGAGCGTGACACAGATGACAGGTTGGCCAAGGTAATTGCAGAAAATTTTCATTTAATGGTTGAACAAGGTCAGCCCGAGATAAGGCCAGGGCATATCACCCAAGAATAGTTTAAAGAGAGAAAGCTCAATAGCTTTATACCTGAAACCTCAAAAGGATTTGATGGGCAAGATTAAGTGGTGGTTCATCTCGATGACCAACAACTTAGAACCTCAATGGGAAACCTATATGGGAAGGTTCAACAATAGTTGAGTGGCCATGAGGAATAATTTCCACCGAGCTACAACCAGTCTAGTCAAGCTATGAAATTGCCATGTCAAGAGAAATTGAAGGGATACCCCTGTCCTGGGGAAAACTCAAAAATCTCCTGATGAATGGTCAAGCTCTCATGAGCTCCCTAAAAAAGGAAACTTAATTGTTGAAAAGTGTAAGTTACATACTTCAAGGGAATCCCTTAAGTTGATATGATTCTTATCAACAACCATATGAGAACATGGTCCAGAAAGATAGGTACCCTTCTTATGGGAGAGATTTATTGTCTCAAGAACATGAAAAAGGTCTAAGCCCTTGTTCGACTAGGTGATGATAGAGGTGCATCATTGATACTAGGTCGAGGTGCTAAAAATGAAACAAAGAGACAATCACATGAGACATGTGCTAGAAAAACCTCGAGACAAGCGGATAAAGGGCCATGTAACGAGTTAATAAGTGGGGAGAATCAGTTTCTGATGATACACAATGCCATCGAACTCGACATCAATCCTCAGGAGATCGAAAAGCTAAAAGTCGAGTATATAGTTAGTTAATTCTCTATGATAGAGAAGAGGATGCAAAGCCTTTTGATATACTGGTCGACATTGACCCAATTGAGATAAAAAAGTAACAAAAGAAAAAGTCAAAAAGGAGGGTGAATTAGTGTATCGAACAACACATCAAGAAAAAGAAAACAATGTTAACTTATAAAGGTGGATGTTAACATGGTTGTGATCGGTTAAGTGACTGTTGAAGGTTGTAGAGAAACCATCGAGCGCAAAGGCCTTCTAGTTACATGATGGGGACTACTTACTATGGCCTCAAAGCCACTAAGTGTCGACCTAACCACTGTCGACATAGTATGGGATGAACAAACAATTTTATCCCAAGGAAAGAACGGTCATCGTAACTTATGTTATTTAGAAACAGAGTATCGAGACAAAAGAGTACTTGATCAAGATGTCAAAGGCTTTGAAGTGACTGAGGTTGAGTGAAGCCAATAAGATGGTGATTGATACAAAGCAGATTCTTACCAAGGGTTAAGATTAACTCAAGGAAAGAACCTAGAATTAGGTCAAATTAAGAGTCCAAATGGCAGCAGAAAAATATGCACTTCGAGCCTAAGAATGTGGCTTTGGAGGAAATAACCTCAAAGATGAATAGGAAAGGACTCGAGGTTGAAAAGTTATATGCTAATGAAGGATTATCCTTAGGAGGCTTTGTAGCAGCGAAATCCAGAAACCTTGGCATATCATTTAGGGGGTTTAAAATGGCACATCAAGATGATTTGGGCCATATTGAGGGTCACGTCCTCGAAAAGAACGAGTCCAGCGGTGTACTTTTGAGGGTAGTATTGCCTTCTAAAACAAAAAATCCGAGCATAATGGAATGGTCGTCTGATCAGGGAGGGCCAATCCAAAACAATGAAGCTTTGGATGGAGATAATCATCAACTCACAGATACTTGGGGAGGACTTGATGGTGAGTTCTTAAAGTAACGCAAACCTCCATATCAAAACAAGGAGGTATTCGAGGATAAGAATGTCCTGCACCAATTAATATTGAGTCAAACACCATGGTTCGTATAAGGACAAAGAATGCCCCATAATAAAAGAGTATAATGTGACTGCTTATAATGAAAAGAAAAGAAAAGAATCCAAGGGCAAAGATATCTAAACAAAATTTCATTATATATATGTCAAAAATTACTAAGACTCTTCTCGAGACAAACAATGTTTAAGGGCAAAAATGTCTTAAGTTAATGAAATGATGCAAATACAAAGACTTATACCGAAACCATACATCATTTCTTGAAATATAGAATGACCTAAACATAGTCAAGGTGGAGCATCGAGGCCAATGATTGACAAAGGTATAACATAGATTTCAATAGAAACTGTTCAACTAGTACATCGTTAAGAACTAAGGAGACTTAAATGAGGTATGTCTCTTATTTCTATGGAGATCACCTCAGGAGTTGCCCAAAATGACGGTTCTAAGCCGACAGAGCAAAGGAAAGGGGCTCAAGTCAATGTGTCTCTCTAGATGTGTGCTATTTCTCAGAACCACCACTTGTGTAGAAGAGTAGGCTACGTATAGAGGGAGACTCCATCTCCAAAGCTGTGGATGGCACCATCTCCCAATCTCTAAAACACTCTTCTATGACCTAAGAAGTGTTCTGGGATTATTTGATGAATCCATGTATTCCTTTAGCTCCTTGAAATAAGGAGACCCAATATCAAATGACCATCCTTCATATGGGGGTGTTGGTTTGAACGAGGAACATGACGTGAGAAGTTAACAATGAATATTCTCATGAGCAAGAAAATCTAGGTACTAGATATAGGCTAGGAAAGGGAATTATCCCATTTAACAAAGTGTGAAACCACTCTAGAGTATTGATGTCTACTAGTATGGTTGCAAAAAAGATGGGACGTGATCATAACAAAGAGGGATTAATATAAAATGATGCTTGGAGTTGGTATTTATAAATCCATAGAGGAAAGGGTTACCAAAAAGTAATGAAGATGGTTTGGTTTTTCACGTAGAAGCCGTTGTTCATTTTGCTTGAGATCATCGAAAGTTGGGCAAATCCTAGGTGTAGTTAGTAAAAGATGATATTTTATCTTAGAAAAGGCACCGTTTGGGATTGCTTAATCAAATTAGTTACATCTTCGACCATAGATTGCTAAAAACAATCAATTTGGTTCAGATGTGTAATCCCGAATCATCAGAAGAAGATCACACTCGTCTAGTTAAGATTTAAAGTAGACTAGTGTGGAGGAAATTTGTTGGCACCATTTTAAAAATCTGCTTACAAATGGGTGTGGCGTGGATTTTAATAGGTCTAGAAATAGAGCCATAAACTAGGATACGTGGTGGAGCCAACATTAATACATGTGTCATGACAACTGACATGCAACAAAGGTAGATCACCATTTACATAAAGTAGGCTAAGCAAGACCACTACACACCCCATGCCAAGCCTCCACTACAACATAGGAAAGTGACTATAGCAATAAAGGGGAGTGGAAACTGGAAGAAACCGTCCAACGACATGAGGAAGGAGTTACAACCACTGTAACTGTTTGACTTGCTATAAATTAGCGAGAAGAAGAAGAAGAAATGACCTCCAACATTAACATCACATTTTCTTTCTATCTTAGGAGTAGAAGTAGGTCTACCTTTGGAGTAGGAGTAATTTAATATAGTTTATAATTTGGCTTGAGAAGATTGAGCCTGGTTAATTCCTTAGATTATATCATCCACTTGCTTGACGTCAAGTAACATAGTTTTCTGAAGAGGTAGGTGCTCCTTGGAGTTGAACAGAACGTTTGTATCGTGCTATCCATTATTGTATTAACAAAGTTGGTTCCACACTTTTCTCACATCTTTCTTTTTGAAGTCTTCAAAAAATCCTCTTTATTGAGGCATGTACTAAACCCATTCCAGCCACTTGGGTTACCTATACCTGGCACCACATGAGGAAGAAAATTTTTTTTCCCACCAACAAGAGGGCATTATCTATATATTGGTTCTGATGGAATAGACCTAGGGTCCACATACAAGGTAGTATACCTATTCAAAGATATCAATTTTGGATTCTTTTCTTGTGAATGGATAAAATAGTGAGCCCTACTGGCTGCAGGCAGCCTTTAAAAGAAAGATATATATCCAGTTTCATCTTCGAACTCTTGCACCTTTCAATCACGGTGCAGACAATGAAATGGAGAACAAAACAACCATCCATGAACATCATGCGCGTGAATTCTTAGTCATTGAGCTGCTCAACCCTTAACATAGCAGTCCCTTGCTTTGAGGCCTTTTCCTCATCAATTTTTCTGTTGAAGGCTTTGATTCTCTTGCCAACGAATCACCATGCTCTTGTATATCTTAAAGCTTCTCCAGTAGTCCTTGCTCAGGTTTGCCATGGTGATAAGGACCAATCGAAAGCACCATGGGATCATAGCATTTCCTGGTTTTTGGATCTCTCGCAGCATATTCGAAACCTTCTGTATTTGGGGTTTGTGATGATAGTGACCGGTTCCTTGCTTGCCTCCTGCCATCATTATCGAGTTAAAAAACTCGTTAATGTTGTTACTTGCATGGGAGCTTGATCTTTCTGTGATTACAGTACTGAGGCCAGAGCCATAAACATCGATAATGCCTTGATTAGCCTTCGCCACTGTCCAAACTCCAAGCAAACGTCTAAAGGTTCCATTCATGCATTTGCTTTTTCATTTTGTTCAATGAATGGAAGTATTGGAGATCTATCCTGCTTTACATACATGCCAAGCTTAGATTACATGGTAATGTCGTAAAGGATCAATTGTATTTTTTATTTTCTATGAACTTATTATTCTCTTTATTTGGGCAGATATTGATGCAGTAGTTACAAGGGATAAAATTACGTTCTATTCCGAACTCAACATCATATCCTTCTTTTCTTCTCGACTACTCAAGTGACACTGGTATGGTTTAAACACGGTTATTGTGACTGCCAACGACCGCAATCTAAAGGTACAGAGCCATGGGACGTTTTATCTTTTATTTTCCTCTTTTTTTTTTTATGTACCATGGATTTAATTTTTTAATTAATTATTTATTTTGGGGACCTAGACCCAAAAAATGAGAGAGAAAAAGAAGCGACAATTGGGATCTAATCCTAGTGCAATATCACCCGTACAATCATTCATGGTACTAAAACGCAAATGCAAATGCAGGAATGCAACTTTCAGCTGTTTGTTTGGAGTTTAGACAATGACGAAGGCTAGTCAAGACCATGTTATTGGTTTTAAAGGCAGAGGACTCGGTACTGTGATCACAGAGAGACACGAGAATTTTTCAACTCCATAATGATGGCAGGACACAAACAAGGAACCATTTCATCTCTTCACAAGTCTCGTTCAGCAGATACTGCGAGAGAGCGAAAAAAAAAATGGACATGCTATGATCCCCTGGCGGTTTCGATTGGTCCTAATCACCGTGGTAAACCTGAGCAAGAGCCACTGGATAAGCTCACGATATACAATAGCGTGGCAGTTCGTTGGCAAGACAATCAAGGCCTTCTACAGCAAGGTTGGTGAGGTAGCCTTCAAAGCAAGGAGTACCTAGGTGCAGGTTCGACGACGGCTAAATTCGATGACAAAGAATTCACACGCATGATGTTCCTGGATGGTTGTTTTGTTCTACATTTCATTGACTGCACCGTGAATAAAAAGTGTTAATAGTTTGAAGAGAATACTGACCATATACCTTTAGTATGTATCAAGGGACTTATTCTTGCTGGAGAACCAACTCCCATCCATATCTCACAAGGCATTGATGATGTTGAGATTTCCTGAAGATGATTTTTATTTTATATATATATATATATATATTTTTTTTTTTTGGGGGGCGCGGGTGGGGTGGGGGAATTGATCAACTTATTCATCAAGAAGCAAACAAATACCCGGACAGCTCCTCCCCTTCATCTCCTCCAACTTCTCCATACCAATCTCCCCAAAAACTGTACTGCAAGCACTTCTTAGATCTTCACGGAAAGATTGCTTTCATCTCTTTGGCTTTCTCAAGCCTAAACGTTTATGATTATAATTTGGTTAGGCTGGATTGGATTTACTAAGATTTTATTAGATTATATTGGATTTGATTTTGCTTCTATATATGTCAATGTAATTATCTATTTAAACCCTATATAGGGTCTCTTGTAATAAAGGAGAATTATCAATAATTATCTTCTTTAATTGATTTACTGATCAAACTATCAATAATCATCTTCTTTAATTGATTTACTGATCAAATTTTTTGTATCATGCTTCTTCAGCAAGCGGTTGATGCAGCCTGCCCGGCCTATCCTCTCCCTCTCATTCCCATCTTCCTCTAATTTTTTCTATCATGGGCTTAAATCTTTTGCGTGAAAGCCAAGGCTTTTCCCTTACGAAGCATCAGCAGTGCATAATGCGCAATACACCCAACAATTCCTAAATAACATCCCTGATATCATCTAGCTCATGGAATACTACCTGTTAGAGTATTTCAAATTTTCTACGAGCAAATTTCCATGAGAAAATTTCAATGAACCTTAATAAAGCTCTTGGCATTCATCGAACGATTATGGATTGTTATCTAAGGTTCATTGAATCTGGACACAAACAATACATAAATTCTATAAACTTGGACTGGCCGCTGGCATGTATCTTAAGCAAAAACACTTCAATAGAAGTGAATTCTGCATAAAACAAAACCTCAAAAATGTGAAGAGAGAAGAAACGAGAACAATCAAAGAAGATTTCCTAGGCGTTTCTAGTCTGAACTGCTCCTTCACTTATTGAAGTTACTTGGTTCATTGTCTTTCAGAAACATATGAAAATTCCTTTATTTATTCGAAGGTCACTTGTTTCTTAGTTTTAAGTGGGTTTCACAAGCCATGTAGCACCTATGAAACCAATTCCTAACTTTTTTTTAAAGAGGTTACGAGCCAATCTTCACTGCAAAACTTATAAGTAACAATTTGTTAAAAACTAGTGACTTGGGCATTTTGAGGAAACGATTTTTCTCCATTTGGATCATGCAAATCTGTAGGAGAATATATAGGATTAAGAGTTTAGTTAAATCTCAATGTTAGTGTGATCGATTCCCTTACACAATTGGCGGAAGACCACGACTATCATCAAGAAAGCCTAAAATTTTCAGTGCTTCTTTACTTGGATTAAGTGGTATTTATTTAATTTTCTATAAAGTTTTATTGCACTTGGTTCAGAAAATTACGGTATATCAGCTCCTGTATCAACTATGATGGGTATGTTTATGATGTAGTTGGACCCGTTCCTTAGTGCTAAGGAATGCAAGCTCGCACAACTGTAACAGTTGGGACCCGTTCCTACACTTGTAAGAGGCAAAGAAAAGTTGTAAAATAAGAAGATGAAGCTGTTGAAGGGAGCCAAGGAAATGAAGCTCTTGGGATGAAAATTTTCAAAGTCATATTACATAAAAATGATACCCCAATATATAGAGAATAAGAGATAATTCTCCCTACAAAACCCACTAATTAAAGCATTAAATGCTTTACACAAAATACCAAAATACAACCTTTCCCATGCAAATAAAAGAAAAAATTGATCATTCCCATTAAACGTAATTTATTTTCCAACATAGTTAAGTCAAGAAAATTTTAGAAATATCCAACAAAAAACAAGGGGCCCTTTATGACTTCTCTACCAGATTCCACTAAAAAAGGTTGCATGGTTCAACCCATGAACCAAAAGTGGTCTAATGGGCCTACCATAACCCTGACCCAAAACTGACTCAAGCCCAAGGCTTGGGCTTCTTCATCCTATACAACTGCTCCATGTAGGCTAGCACAACCTAGCCTACATTAGTCATTTGGGAAAGAACTCGGCCTTGGTACACATCAGCACCATCTGCAGAGTCACCAAAATATGAATTAGGTAGTTTCAATCGATAAACATTATCATTGATATTCTCCAAAACCTCTTAAGGGCTGACTTTTCTTGCACTCATCTTGTTGTACTCCCTAGCTAGATAGCACTCTTTGGTAAGAACAAACTATATAAAATCTCCTTCTTCAAGAACAATCTTCCTCATATGTTTATTAGATTCTATCTTGTACTTTGCATTGCTAGTCTCAATTTGTTTTTAAACTCATGGATATACTAAATGTGATCCGCTAAGTCGTCTTCCTTGCTATTAACTATTCCCATGTTAGGATTGGGAATTAAGTCCAATGCATTATTCAGGTTTCTTCCATAGACAACTTCAAATAGACTATGTTCAGTGGTCCAATTCTTGGATCTATTATAAACAAATTATTCTTGTGGTAACACCTTATCCGAGCTCTTTACATTGTTTCCACCAAACTTTGAATTAAATTTTCTGCATTTTTATTGGTCTCTTTCATTTTTCCATCATTTTATGGATGATAGGGTGTGCTAGAATTCAGCTTGATCCTCAACTTTTTTCACAATCCGAAAATGGCTAATAATTTTTATCTTGATTAGAAGTGATAAATTGATGAAAACCATGCAATCCTATAATATCCATGAAGTAAATATTTGCAATGTTAGAAGCATCCATAATCTTTCTACAAGCAATAAAATGAGCCATTTAGGAAATTCAAGCCACTACAACAAACACTGAATCCATTTCCCTTTGTGTTTGCAAAAACTTAAGAATGAAATTCATGTTAACATCTACCCATGGACTTGTTGGAACTGGAAATAAATTATACAAACCAACATTAGTAGCTCCCTCCCTTTGACACTTTGCATGTGTAGTATCTTTCCACTTATCTTGCCACATCTTATTTCAACTAGGTCAAAAGTATCTTGTCTTAAGTAAAACTAAAGTCTTGTCTCGACCAAAGTGTTCTTCACCATGCAACTCTCTAATGAACTTCTCCCTTAAAGAACAATCAGGGAATGCAATGATGAGTCCCTTTGGAAAGAAACCCATCATGAAGACAATAATCATCTTCTTCATAGACATCTTTTTGACAAAAATCTTTATAAGTATTGAATTCAATCACTTGAATTTACATTGTAGGAAGCAAAATTGACTTTCTTCTCAAAACATCTTTAACTTTGTTGCGAAATCATGTTTTGTAATTCAAAATAATCACAAACTATTGCAAGTAACTTTTCCATTTTCTATGTTGTCTACTTAAGCTTTGTTGACTATTCAAAAACTTCAAAGCTTCTTGGTTAAAACATAGTACAAACTTCCTTTGAATGAGATAGTGTCTATAGTTTCTCAAATTAAAGTCTAAACAATGGCATAAAACTCAATACCATAAGTAGAATATCAAAGCCTTGTTCCATTGAGTTTCTCACTAAAGAATGCCATTGGTCCACCTTCTTGACTCAACACCGTTACACCAATGCCAACTCGTGATGCATCATAGTCAACTTCTAACATCTTGTCAAAGTGTAATGCAAGGATAGGTGTAATACCCCTGTTGCACCTAAAGGGTAAAAATGTAAATTTTTCTTGAAAGAGTAAAATTGTCATTTTACATGCTTTGGATAGACCTAGACATGATTTAGAATGAGTTAGTAGACCATTGAACTACTTGGATTTGACTTTGGAGACCCAACGTAAAGAAAGTCAAAATTCAGCATTTGTGACCTAATAGGTGTGATCGGTCACACTTAAGTGGCCCAATTCTTGGGTAGGTGAAAATCCTGCTTGTGATCGATCACAAACCCCATTACCGGTCACCAATTTCAGAACCCATGTCGTGACCCATGTGTTCGTGGGTCACAAAATCTGGGCATTTCAGGGATTCTTTCTATTTGACCCCCACACATGTGAGATTTCATCTAGGACGACTTAAACCCTATTTAGACTTCATTTAGGTCATTTTTTCTCATTAGAGCAAAGATGAAAATGCTTAGAGAGGTTAGGGAAGCTCTTGAGTTAAGAGATGAAGGTTCTTCCCTAATTGGATAAGTTTTACTCCTAACTCCAAAAATCTTCAAGATTAGCTCATTTTCTTTTTAAATCTTTATATATATATTTTTAATTTACACTAGTTCTACATCATTTTATAAATGATATATAGATGAAAGAGAAAGGAAGTCTTCGAGGATTTTGCAACTTAAGCAAGAAGGAAAACCAAGATTATGAATGTTCATATATGATGTGCTACTCTTTTGTTCTTCTACTATTTTCTTCTTATTTATCCTCAAGTTGGAAAACCAAGATTAAGCAAGAAGGAAAACCAAGATTATGAGTGTTCATACATGATGTGCTACTCCTTTGTTTTTCTACTCTTTTCTTCTTGTTTTATCCTCAAGTTGGTTGGTATTTAGCTTTCTCTATCACTTGTTTTCTAAGTCTTTGAAGTTTGGTAAGTGTCCTTCATACCAACACTAAATCCATGGAGGATTAGTGAGTTCCTAAGTTGTTTGTGATATTCCTCTATTTTTCTGCACTTTCCTCCATTTTTTATTGCAATTTTGGGTGATATTACAAATTTTCATCACTTATTGCTAGACCTATGTATGTTTGATGATTCTAATAAACTCTATGAAATGACTTCTTCTATTATGCCTTGGTGGAAGCCTTTGTTTTTTAGAAATAATGAATTTCATGTGGGTATCATTAGTTCTATTTATATTTGGGTATATTTTAGGTAAGATTTATTCATTTTCTTGCTCAACTACTTTAGAATCATTGGAATCCTAAGTTTCTCTCCATGATTGAATGTATTAAGGTTAAATCCTTGTAGAATTTGAAGGAAAATGATTACTATCATTTATGCTTGAAGTTTGCCTTGATTTCCCCACACTTGAGACTTTTATTTATATACTATTGTTAGTTGATAGTCTCTTCTAAACTTGATTAGCTCAAAGCTTTGTTGCTTATTCTATTTCGTATGTTAGTTAGCCATTAATTATATTATTATGTTTCTTACTTGATTGTCTCCACTTCATTTGATCCACATTAGTATCATTGTATCCACATGATTTGTTTGAGACTTTTATGCTACTATTGGTTTTGGAAAGTTAGAAAATGAATTCCGAGCATTTGGTTTTGGTGTGAGTATGAGCTATTACTTTCCGTTTGGTTTAAAAATGAACTTTACATGGTTTCACAAATGAGTTTAGTTACATGGACATCCCTTGCACTATACCCTTATGTGATTACATATTATTCTATGTACACATGGATTTCAAAGTTAGGTTTTGTATCTAAAGATTTGGTTTGGGACCCAATCACCGGGTGGCATTAATTGGTGAAGATGACACTAGTTCTTACCAACCCTTGATGCTTTTGAGGATTTTTACGGGCTAACCCTTGATGCTATGGGGGATTTTTGTGGGCTATATTAGTCTTATGACCCCATTTCTAGACCTAATCACATGGTAACATTAGTGGGTGAAGACGAAACTAGTTGCCCACCAGTTTGTTCGAGATTTTAGTTTTGTTAGGAACCCTACATGGTGTTGTTTCGATTCTTTGAAAAACTTTAATTTTTTTATTAATTTTCATAAAAATACAAATCATAAACATTATTTATCCCATGATCACCGTATGAAATCATAGGATTTAATTAAGAAAGATTAAGAAGAATACCTCAAAGGCTAAATTAGAGACAAGACGATGATTCGACCCGGTATCCAAAGCATCCACATTTGTTCTAGAATTCTCTGCACTTCTCCCACTTCCAAAAAGGTTACAGGACCCTATTTGAATGTGGGTACCTCTATATATAAAGTATTTGAGAAGCCAAAGTAACCCTAGGGGGTGTGGGATCCTTCTGGGATTCTTATC
>JAOXJP010278099.1:0-19699 GCA_025762735.1 Platanus orientalis | reverse complement strand
AGAGAGAGAGAGAGAGAGAGAGAGAGGCTTTGTTGAGATAAGTTAAAGGTCAAGTAGCAGAAATCAAGGGCTTAATTTAAGTTGGAGGCTGCATACTTAGACACAACTAGGGGTGTTTTGTCTTCTTCGGAATTTTCCCTTCCCAAGTAATTATTCTCTAATTAATCATTTGTATTTAGGAGATTCCCTCACGTTGTCAGCCACCCATTGGGTCTCCAGGCCGTATGTAAGTGCTTAATCTTTGATTGGATTTTGCACTAAGTAACTTGCTTAAGGGTGAGATTAATGTTTAAGCAAAGTTGGAGCATCAAATAACAAGGGATCTACCTTGCTTAAGGTTCCATCCAATGGAATCTCCCATGTCCTAATTGGAAAAACATTACAAATTTGATGGTCACTATTCTTTCAATTCCCAATCTATAGAGGCTTTTTGCTGAACCATTTGGAAGGAAAGAATAAAATAGGTGGTTGAGATGATGGAAGAATGTTGATTATGGACCTGCTAAATATCTTGACAATGATGCATTAAATAAAGCAGTGCTGATAGCCTAAACTTCTTTCTGGTACCCTTACTTGGTCCTGTTGACTGTCCATCATTATGAAGGACTCACAACATAGGTAAAAAAGGCAAATGTTGATGCATATACTGTCGAATGCTGTCCGACGGGATTGAACCTATAATTTCTCTCAAGGAGATGCGATGCCACAACCAATTTCAAATTTGAAGCAGGTTGAGATTAGTGACACGTTGGCTAGTTACCTTTTTCATTTTCGTGGAAGTAAAGAAAACTGGGCTCTCACCTTTTAAACATATCCAAAATTAATCAGGTGGGTTCAGATGGGATGGATTGGTGGGTTAGGTCTTGAGTCTAACACTAGTTGAATGGTGAATTTTGATGCCTTCATGCAAGTCAATATGTGAAAGCAAAATGTTACACCATCCATAGAGAAATCAACAAAGCTGAATCCCAAATACAATTTGGTAACTCCCTCATAATTCAACTAAAAGAACGGTGATGGTGTCCCCCTGAGGATGAAAGTCAAGGTGACCATCATTGGGTCTACAATCTTAGCTGTAGAGTCTCAATCTATCATACGCAAGAACTCTAATCAAATTCCAAGAGAGGATACTAAGCTTCATGTTCTAATCATCTCTAGTTCGACCTGAGAAATATTTATGCCAAATGCATAACAAAGAGTGTCTCAATACATACAAGGGTAGAGGGTGTCATAGTAAATACAATAGATAAGAACATGAGAAGGTATGAGGTACCCACACTATTCACAAACCCAAGAAAACCTAAGAACCCTAAATAGAAGGACAAAAAATAATTAATTCTGAAGAGAGGAAAGAGCCAAGAAACCAGCTCACATGCTTTCAAGATATTAAACTTCATGTGAGCATTCTGAAATCTGAGTTATATATGAACCTCGTCTCTTTTCCTAGTTGACAACTTCGCATTAGTTCTCAGTTTCAAGTTCCCTGCTTTATTGAGAGTGGTTTGTATCCACTCCTCTAATCCTCTGCTCCCCACTGTACCCTGTCAGGAGGAGGGCACATCAGCGCCGACAAGTGATTCCCTGACAGGGTGCAGAGGGGAGCAAAGGATAAGAGGAGCGGATACAATCCACTCTCTGCTATAAAAGGAGAGTGGTTTGTCATATAGAGTAGAGATGGTTACAATGCATAGGGACCTTTTTTCACTTTTTTTTTTGGCATTTATCTTGTTACGTTTTCTGCTTTGAATCTATCCCCTGGGTTAACAGATATGTCACTTTAACTAAAACTAGAGTGAGCATGAGAGAAGGATGGGGAACGGAGTAGACATAGGATATGTTTGGAGGAAGCTAAAGAAAATAAGGCCGCGTTTGACAACACTTCAAGAGAGTGATTTTTGGATTCTTAGTTCCAAAAGAGTGATTTTGTAAAAAATGTCGTTTGGTGACATCAGATCCTCTCCGGGATTCTACTCCTAAAATCCGTTTTGATGTCACTCTTTGGAGGTTAGAAAAAGTAAATTTCGCCGATTTCAATTCTTGAATTTTTTTTTATTTGGCTGATTTTACTTCTTCATCATCAAGTTTTCGGTTTTTTTTTTAATGCCAAACCAAATGGTGAATGGATAAAAAATGCTCACCTTAACGAATGCTAACCACTGCTTCTTGTCAGGCGGGGGGCACATCAGCACCGAAAAGTGAATATGCATGCCCCAAAAAAGTGAAAATCACTTTTCAATGCTGATGTGTCCGGTCCTGACAAGGTGCAGCGGTGAGCGCTTGTTAAGGGAAGCATTCATAAACTGATCCCAACGAAACGTGTCTCTAGTTCTGGAATTAACTATAGAAAATGCATTCCTGATAGAATATAGAATCAGGAATTGAGAGCTGGATCATGAAGTGTTACCAAACGCAGCCTAAAGAAAAGGGTGGGGAAAATGAAATGACCTAAATGCACAGCTCTGTCTGGTTTCATTGAATGTTATTTCCTAAAAACATGTACTAAATGGCATCCTAAGGTGCATCATATGTTCCACGTTGAACATTTGGACATGCACAGCTTCCTAGGCACTGATATGCTAGGTGTGGTGTGGATTTTCATGTCCCTCGAGTCTGTGGTACACCTAAGGCATTTCAAATAATTCACACACAAAAAAAGGTAATAATATGGGTTAATTGAATGAAAAAAAGTAAACAATGGATGCCTTTGAATTGGGTTCTATTTGTCAGGATTTTCTTTTCTTTGGTGAAATTTCTGTTGGAAGTATTTTCGCAAATCCAAATCTTCTTTATTATGTGTGTGTTTGTAATAACATTATGAAAATTTTAAAATAAATACTAAGTGTCATAATAGTGAAATATTAATTAAGTGATATATATTTCTTATACTATATAAAATATTGGAGATGGTTTTGCTAGGAAGTCACCTATAAAAGAGATTTAGGCAAATGGAAATTGTCCACATGGAATCTTAGTTGGCAATTCAAAAGGGCTCCATATGTTGGCCATGCGCCATATTCTCACATGGAAAAATTTAATCCAAAAGTATAAAATAAAGTCTCTTTTATGGTATTTTTTACATAAACAATGGAAATTTTTACTGCTGATGTCACAGGCAAAATATCATTACATGTTGGCCCATACAATTGATATGGATAGAAGACAAACATGTGGCCCATTCTGAGGTCATATGTAGTTGCAATGGGCTGGGATTAGGTGCGAATGAATCTCATACTGATATATTAGAATGGCATCAGGGGGTGGCTGACACATCAGTATCAAAAGGAGACACACTTTTTGGGGGGCTTGGATTATGTACGAATGAAGTTTGTACTGATGCATTCGAACAGGACCAAGGGGCTCATACATCAGTACCGAAAAATGACTTACACTTTCTGGGGGGTGCTTATCATTTTTCTGATCTGATGTGTGTTTGCCTGTGACACCATTCTGCAACATCAGTATGAAATTCATTCTTGCCTAATCTTTTCTGTTTGGGGGTGCTTATCACTTTTCAGTGCTGATGTGTCTGCCCCCTAATGTGATTCTAATAAATCAGTACGAATTTCATTCGTACCTAATCTTCATCGAGTTGCAACAGCAATCATCTCCAAGTGAAAAAAAACCTAGGTGACCCACTAAAAAATCTTTTGTTTTTTAATACTTGATAACTAACAAATATTTCTATCTGAATTGATGGGAGCACTTCCTTTTCTAAGATAATCAACTGACCCTTTAAAATCCAGTTGGAGGTATCACTTTTAATTTTGATCAAAACCTAAAGTAGAGAGGAATATCCAGTTCATTAATCAATTTTTAGAACCATTATGTCGTACAAAGGGAGGAAACTTTTTGTCCCCAAAATTTTCTGTCCCCCATGTCCCCACACACATGGGCTGGGTGTATAGGGTTAAAACCATAAAATCAGTTTTCAAATGAAAAAATTAAGTACCCAACAAAAAGGATACTGTAAAGATTTAAAACTGTAAAAAGAAATGTGTTCAAATGAAAAAGAAATAGGTACCTAAAGAGGCACCAGATTTAAAAAAAAAATACTAGTCAGGCTGAGGTGTGGGGACATGGGGGGACAAACAAATTTTCTCTAATGTAGAAATGACTACCATTGCTCTAGTTTGGACTCTAGTGAGCGAAAATAAAAAAGTACAACCATTTCCATATTTTAACTTTTTTTTTTTTGGTGAATCGAATCTAAATTTATTTACAAATGATTAATATTATTATCCCATCTATGAGAAACCTGCCTATTATATGGTCTTATTCGAATAATGGTTCCTCAATCAATTCGTAAAAGGGTGAAACACCATCATCCAATAATTGTATATTGTTTGTTTATAATATAGATTTTAGTGACAATATAAACTAGTTTAACTCATGTTAAAGCTATGAGTGATGTTTTAAATTAAAACAGACTAGAACAAAATAAATGCAACTTTTAGGTATAAATAAATAAATAAGAACAAGGTTGTACCATAAGATATTTCAGAGATCATCAATTCCATTATCATAATTCAACATCTTTCATAAAGAGAATGTTTCTCAGTATAATTACTGCAAGGGGATGAAGTGGAGATGTGCTTCTAAAGTATTAAAATGGCTTTTCTTTTTTTTCTCAGTGAAAACAATGACAAAATGACTTGGGATCCAAAATGCTTTAATTTCTGTCGCATTCGCATTAAAGTTTGTTTGATTGGTGACTTGAAACAGAGCTTAGCTACACGGCCCAAAATAGCTTATCAGATGTCGAGAGTGAGAGGCTCACACACTTGGAAAGGACTAGAAGATATTTCTGTGGAATTAAAAATAGATATCGAAAACAGTCTCTTGAAAACATTATTGAACATAGAAACACAGAGAGAGAGAGAGAGAGAGAGAGAGAGAGAGAGAGAGATCAAATAATGGCAAAACTCCATTAAAGCGAAGACAAGGACCCTGGAAGCTGTGATTGATAATCACTCGCCGAACGAGCTTGGGTTTGGTTTGGCCCTCCAAGAAGGCAATCCTGTGTCGTGTCCTGACAATAATGGAGCTGATAATAATCAGCTCTGGTCCTTAAAACACAATTTAATGCAGGGCCTCCACTTTAGATTGCACGGGTGACCCAAACCAAAATTGATATCCACCGTCTTGTTATTCTACGTACGTGACATCCATAATTACACACCGCTTGAGGAGTTGACAGACGATTTATCAACATCATTGGGCGTTGGGGCCGGGGGTGGGGGGTGAGCAATCGTGATGTAGATGGGACCCACCTTACGGAGCTTTTTTTTTTTTTTTTTTTTCTTTAAGAGAAAGGATGTTCTGTCCAGGATGTACCTTCGCCTCCTCACAGGTGTGTGGACCCCATACACATTTTGTATGGAGCCACACCCCATGTGAGGGGCGAAAAGTACATCTGGACATAACATCCTTCCGTTTTTTCAAAGTAAACTGTGATGGTTTACCGTCCTGGTCGGCGTTGAATGCCTCATAAGCCATTCCGACCAAGCCATCTCAAGTTGAGATGGTTGTGGTATGATCTCTCCTGTCCGAGTTTAACCATTGAGTTCCAGTGCAGATTTTGTGTACCCTCTTAAAGAATGTCTAAGGTCTGTCCTGCATTAGGGGCGGGCACTGATATGCTGCGGCTTGACTTATGTGAGCATAAAATCCGTGTACAATCCATGTTGGGGGTTGAGAACACTCATATCACCATTGAAAAGTGATTTGCATTTTTGGGGTGCATGTTTATCACTTTTCAATGCTGGTGTAAGTATTCGCAAGCCTTTAAACATGAATTGTGTATGGATTTTACATGCACAGAATCCGGAGTGTTTTTGGGGATGCTTTTCACTTTTCGACACTGATGTATGAAAGGCAAACCTTAGGCATTCTTTAAGGGGGCACACCAAATCCTAAGGTTCTAGACGAGTGAGTGAGAGAGAGAATGAGTAAGGTAGAAAACCAAACCAATTCCATATTTCAAAATATCAAAAAATTGAAGTCTCCTTCCTCATTTTCTTTTTTGACTTCTATCTATATAGATATCATTGAATCTTCATTAATTTTAAATACCCATGTCTTTTTATATGTCTTTCTCTCGTCTCTAAACAAGATATGAACTTGTTAACGGATAAGTGAGAATCATTCCAAGGATCAACATGTCCTCGTGTCAACATTAACCTTATACTAATACAAACTGAAATTCCTATAAAGTTATCTTAGAGGGGCCGGGGTGAATAGAATAAAAAATTATTCTACCATTTTTTAACAATGTTGGGAATGATTTTAAACTTATTAAAATAATCTCAAGTGTGTGTATACAAAATGTGTTTATTCAAGTATTTAACCAAACACATAATGAACAATATTAGCTATGAAGGTAAAAGTAAAAAGAGACAAACAATCACACATTCAATCCACAACACAAGATTTATAGTAATTTGATACGATGACCTGCGTCTGCTCTTCTAAAGCTTACTATCGAACTTAGGTAAATTTTATTTAGATTGTCACATACAACTTAGATCAACATACAAAACCTAATTATTTGCTTACAAACAAACTAATCAACAACACTTGGTGTCTTCGATGAGTGTGTACTACTTCCAGTGTCTCCAATAGAAGTAGTCAAGCTTCTGATGTCTTTGACTGAAGCAAAACAATGCTAATAATCAGTATAAATGCAAATGATTGCAAGAGATAACAATATTACCATAGTTTGGTTGATGTTGCTAGTAACACATAGTTGAAGTGCTCCTTATAGAGCTAATATGCCTTAGTGCACCACACCACTTCAAGTTTGGGCTTTTGAGCTCCTTGAGCTAGGTTACACAAGAGTTTTCTCTTGGGATAACCCACACAAGTCTCTCTTTTTTAATATATATGAGTTTGGAGGAATAGAAGAGAAGGTAGAGAGAAATATTCAGTAGAAATGAGGGTTTTTCAACTAAAAAATATGAGAGAATAAGGAGGCTCACTTTTGGTAATCTTTTGGACACTCTCTAAAAGGCTTGAAGTGTTTGTCCTAAAGGGAAAGTTTCTTTCTTATTAAAGTCGTGGACCCCTCTCTTATGTTGGATTGAAATCTTTTAAAATGGGCAAGTAATCTTAACCAGAGATTTAAACGGAGTTATATTTTTGCTATTTGCGAACTCGAAATCGATTGCAAGATCTATAACCGATTTCAGGTGCAATCGATTGTAGATCTTGCAATCAGTTCCATTGAAATCGATTGGGAACATGAGTTCCACAATTCCTAGATTTTGGAACTCATTTTGCAATCGATTGCAAACATGAAGTTTAGCTCTCAGGTCATTAATTTTTTCTCGTAGACATAGTCCAATTGATTGCATGATCTTTAATCGATTTAGCCTACAATCGATTGCTATATCTGCGATTGATTTGAGGTGCAATCGATTACAAATATTGAATTAGATTTGGCTTACTGGTTGTGCACATGTTTTTCTGCATAAGGTCCTTCTCTATAGACTCAAACCTTTAGGTTGTTTGAGATGTGACATTGTGTATAATGCAATAAATGTTTTGGTCCGCTCACACTCTCAATTCTCCCATGATGCAAGTAAATGGTATACCTTGATTCTTCGGGTTGTTGAGACAAGCATAAAACTTTAGGCTTCAAGTCTTTGGTCCACTTGGGCATCTTCTCTTGTGGTCTTCTTGACAATACATGGACACTTACAAAACATAAACATATTTACATGGGAGTTTTAACCATGGGATTAACAATATAATAACACAAATGTGTTCATGCATCCCCATACATTAGTGTTGTGACAAAATAGGACAACTGAGCAAAACACAGATCTAATTCAAGCATGCAATGTGTGTAAAATAAAACGAGAAAACAATAAACAACAAAGAACAATGACACAATACAAAATTGAACATGCATGCTTAAAAAATATTGCCTACATCCATAGGTGAAAACGATCAAGAACTTCCACTAAAACGGAGAACAAAAAAGAGTTCAAAACACACAACGGCGAGTTCCTAAAACCCAAAAGCATAACCCTGAGGAAAAACCCAAAAGAACTTTCCACATAAATATATTCTTGCCTCTCTTAACCAAGTCTTGTCAAAACTCTCAATCTATGACGCAATCTATCGCACCCACAAAACCCTTATACAACCCTCGTATATAATAACATGCATCCCAAGAAACCCTACAACCCAACTATAACAATCCGACCGAACCTTGGATTGATATTATCTGATTCTGGGCATCCCAACATGAGGCCACCCTCTTGTCCTGGTTTTGTTCTTTAGGCATTCTAATGAGGGTCCACTCTCTGGAAAATGCATGAATCAAGGTTGAGGGGAGCTTACATATAAGCTCAGGAACCCCTCCTCGCTAGGCAATGTGGGATATTATAATCCACCCACTTAGAGGGCCACACGTCCCCATGTGCACATTGCAAAGCAGAACTTGGCTCTAATACTAATTGCAATTGTCTGACCCCACCTTAGCTTGATATTATTTAGTTTTGGGCATCTCAACACGAGGCCACTCTCTTGGCCTAGTTTTGTTCTTCTGACATCCCAACGAGGGGCCACTATAACACCCTGTGTTGTACTTGAAGGGTAATATTATAATTTTACCATAATAAGGGTAAAATGATTATTTCATATGTTTAGACAGACCACAGAGTGGTTTAGGAAACCTTAGAACCAAGTTAGAAGTGGTGATCCCAAATTCAACATTTAATCTGTCAAGTTCAAATGTTACCTCAAGAACGTAATTGGGGTGACCTCGCAGGCACACCTATATCAATCCCGAGAGAATTAAAGGTTAAGCCATAGATCATTGGAAAGATCTAGGAGTCTATTTTCCAACAAATTAAACCATGTGTGAATAGGTGCTTCCTAGAGGATGATATGATTGTGTTTCTATAGGGTGTCTGTGCTTATAGGTTCAATAATTTGAAGTAACTTTAGAGACACACCAGTAAAAATATAGGACGAATTAGACAACAAACATTATGTCATTAGAAACATCTTGAAATATAGTTTTCAATGAAATAAATGGTGATAAAAAAGGATAAGCATAAAGGGAGATACAACTGTTTTAGCGTGAAGAGTCAAAAGTTGGGAAAAACAAGGGATGCGAGCACTAGGCCTGATCAATTGGGGGTGTCCTGATCGATCAAGGGGTGTGATGAAGGCCTAGAATAGATTGAAAATACATGTGGGTTGATTTTCTTGTGTGGGAAGCCCTAGGAAACGACTATAAAGCCTATTTTTTGCTTTATTAAGGGTTTGTATGACATAAGAGAGGGATTTTTTGGGATAACGAGGAAGTTTGAGAAATACTTGGGAGAAGAGAGATTCTTCTTCTCCACAAGCTTGGTAAGTTGCTAAACCTAGATGTAACTTTGGAAATATGTTGTTTACTATTTCCTTTCTCTATTTTGGATTCTAATCTTGGTTTTGTTACTTGATTTTAGAGGAAGAAAGGAACTACAAGGGAAAAAGTGTTGAGGAAGAGGAACTCCCACTTGGAAGCAAGGATTGATAGATTGTGAGTGGATACATTGTTTATGTTTATATTTCATTTTCTAGGATCTTAGAAATGTGATTTTTTCTCCATGTTTGCAAAGATTTATGGATTCTAATCTCTATGGAAATGTTTGTGAGTGAATATGTAGTTTATGTTTATACTTTCCATTCTTAGATTTTTAGAAATGTGATTCCATTCTATAACTGCAAAGATTTGTTGATTGATCTCTATGGAAATTGGTGTTGTAAGTGGATATGCAAATTATGCTTTCACATTCCTTTCTTAGGTTCATAGAATGTGTTTTCCTATTCTATATTGAAGATTTGTTGTCTTAATCTCCATGGAATTAATTTGGTGAATGGATGAGCTCTATATGTATGATTTCCCTCTTCCTAGAACTTTGGATTTGATGAGGATAAGTTTTGCTTTGGTGAATCCATATTCAAACCTCATGAGAATGCTAATTTTTTTATGTGGATTCTAGTTCCTTTTAATGTGAGCATGATTGAAAGGTTCCTTTTACTATATTGTTATGTGTTCTTGAAATTTTAAGCTAACTATGTAATAGTAGTGTTCTATTTTCATGAATTTTGGTAATCTCTACTATTGTTGAAAAGATTATGGAGTTGGATTTACATTATTTGAATGAAGTAGAAAGTTCCTTGCAGTGTATCTTTGTTTATCCCTTGATTTCTCTTGGAACTCTTATATCCTTACTTTCTACGTATTTGACGAAATGACATATGATTTGTACCCCACGATTTATGTATCTCTAACATGCATATTGAGTCCTTATATTAGTCCATTGCTCTCTTTAGTAAATTTCCTTTGAGTCATGTTAAACCATGATGAATTGTGTTAAATTTATAGATCCTCATGTTACTACATTAGAATTTTCTATGTGATAGCTTTTGAAAACATGAACATGTTGTCTTTGGCATGGTTTACTCCGGTATTTTCACGAGTCATTTTACTTAAACTTCTACATGAGTTTTAAAGAATTTGAGATACTTGGTTTTTAACCTTTATGAAAATTGTCATAAAATGATTTTACATTCATAAGCATACCATATGTCCATAGATTGAGGTCAAACACCTCTACTTGCATGTTGGCATGTGACCCATTTCATGTGATTTACAACTTCATTTTTTTTTGGATTCTTCATGAGATAGGACTTGTGGATATTTTAAATGATATACTTATGTAGTATCTACTTACCTTACAAAAGTATGGTTTGGTATTTGGTGTTGAATGTGAAGATTTGATACGATATCCCTATGAGGGAATATGTCTTTCTGAGCTCGAAGACCCCTAAATGGGTTGGTCCTTATGACCCTTATATATACATGATTTTTATGACCCCAGAGACCCTTATATGGGTTGGCTAGACGTAGCCCCGTAGACTCATATATGGGTTGCCCTTCTTAGGGCCTGAAAACCCTTATGTGGGTTGTCCTTTTTAGGCTCGGAGACCCCTTTATGTCTTAGCTTTTATGGCTTTAGGTACTTAATCACTAGGTCACATCAACAGGTGAAGACGACCGTCGTGCCTTTTGGTCTTATGACTCCGGAAATCCCTTTGTGAGTTAGCCTTTATGACTTCAAGTACCTAATCATCGGGTCACATTAATAAGTGAAAACGATCATTGTGCTTATTAGTCTTATGACCCTAGAGCCCCTTTGTGGGTTAGCTTTTATGGCTTCAGGTACCCAATCACTATGTCACATCAATAGGTGAAGACGACCATCATGCCTATTAGTTTTATGACCCTAAAGACCCCTTTATGAGATAACTTTTATGGCTTTAGGTAATACCTAATCACTGAGTCACATTAATAGGTGAAGACAACCCTAGTGGCCCAGTATATATTTATATGATATGTTGGAGACCCTTATGTGGGTTATGTGATTTGCTTTGTTGGAGACCTTATATGCTTTATATCATATGCTATATCGTAGACCCTTGTGTGTATTATGTGATTTTCTTTATCGGAGACTTTATATGGTTTATATGATATGCTATGTTGGAGACCCTTGTGTGAGTTATATGGTTTGCTTTGTCGGAGACCTTACATGGTTTATATGATATGCTATGTTGGAGACCCTTTCATGGGTTTTATGTTTTGGATTTAATGAAGACCTTTCATGTTTTATTTACATTAGATTTCATTATGTGATAGAGACCCCTTATAGATTGACATGTGGTATATAGTACTTGGCATGAGACATATAATACTTGATATGTACATATAATACTTAACATGTGGCATATAGCATGTGGCATATGCAAGATTCAGTTTGATTCACTTTGGACTCTCTTGTGGTTATCTTGTGACATGTGTATACTCGAATCATACATGTTTAGTAAATTTGATGTACTGCCATATCTACTTTGATTCTTTAGTCTATCTTGATTCTTCCTATTTATTACTGTGATTATCTTTGATCTCTTTTATGTGACATAAACTACGTACCCTTTCCCTAAACCTGTCAAGCTTACCCAAATTTGACACCACTCACAAATGAAATGACAGAGGACAGGGATTACAAAGAGTTGTTGGGGAGATGACAAGGTGAGAGTTTGGATGAGCACCTATGCTCGAAAACTTATCTATTAGTTTACATCTTCTTGGACACTGAACTTGAGACATTTATTCATTCGGTTTTGATATGTATTATTAGCCATTAGAGGTCTTATTATGGATGTAGACTTTGAACTTCTTGACTAGTATTAATGGCTATGGATTATTATTTCCGCTACAGTTACTTATGATTATGACTGCTGTGATTATTCCATTGTAATGTGATTTGTTAAATGTTTTAAATTGGATAAGCATAAAATGGAAATTAATTATATGGAATGTGATATGAGTAGGTAAGAGGGTTAATGACACACTCTAAGCTTGTTGGTCTCTTTGCTATGAGAAACGTTGGGTCATTCCCATGTCACAGATCCGAACTTGGCCCACTTCATGGCCAGTAGATTCGGGTCGTGACAACTACTCTCCGGAAAAGATGTCAAGCAAGGTTGAGGGGTGCTTAGATATAAGCTTAAGAACCCCTCATCTTTAGGCAATGTAGGATATTACACTAACACAGGTCAAACCCCCAAAATACCTCTAAAACCGGTTCGGGTCGAGGGACTTGAATCAGGTCATATTGGGTTTTTCTCTAGATTGTTAAATGGGTTGTATTCGGGTTGAATTCAAGATAATTTCTCAACAAATCTCCGCCATGGATTGACATTCAAGTAAAGAAAACTGAATGAAACTCCTTGATCATCTTATCCACCAAACCCCGAAGGGTACATAATCAATTCTTTCTCAAACTGATCAAGTCTAAGCCACCCTTAAACTCAATCACTAAACCAGACTTTGTTGACATATCTACTAACTCCTTAACACTAAATGCACCTATTACCATGTTTTCAAAACTTTCTCTGAATAGAGGTCTAACGTCCAAGTTGGGCACAAATCCATCCTGTTGAACTTACTAAACCTAAATGGAGTCTCAAATAGCAACCTCATGTCTTAACAAAATAAGAATCTCACACTCCAACTCCACCTCCAACTAAACACCCAAATCTCTACCTTTCACAATCTTCTTGCATAGATGCAGTAAAATAGAATTACCAAAAGTAATACCTCTATGTTTCTTTCCATGAGCACAACGCTTACAAAACCCCACTTGCTCAAGCATGACAAACATCTTAAACACATGTGACCCATTCTCATATGCCACAACTGTGTATAAAGTATAATGAAATATGGTGCTGAAGACACAACTATTCTACTTTGAATGGTGTTCCCGGGCATTACATAAAGGTTCCTAACCTTTCTTGCTTCCAAAACAACTCAGGCACCTTGAAAAATCATCATGGATTCATTTTCAACAAAGGCTTTATAACCACTACAATCCAACTTACTCAAAGAAATATTGCTCCTCTTTAAATTTGGAACATGCCAAACACTTGTCAATGTTCTAAGAACCTCATCATACATCTTGATTTTGATTGTGCCTATCCCCAAAATCTTGCATGACATATCATTATCCATTAAGACAACTCCACCTTTAATGGACTTGTAGGTGGAAAACAAATCCCTATTAGAACACATATGATAAGAACAACCAAAATCAATAACCTAAATTCCTTAAAAGCCATCATCCCTAATTATGACAGACAAAACCATGTCCGTCTCTAAAAGGATTTTGAAGCAACTTCCTTAGCCTTTTGACTTTATTTTGTAAGTTGTTGCTTTGGAACCTCCTTTCTTGGAAATCTAAGAAATTTTTAAAGGTTTTGGAGGAGGAAGTTGAGAGACAGAAACTGAAGGAAGGAATTTGGGATCGGCCATAGGAGTAGGATTTATAGAAAAACTAGTTACTTGTTCAAAATTCGTGTAACCACAGTTAGATGTAATGTTGTTAAGAGAAATTGACACACAATTGAGTTTGGATATATGGTCCTCAGAGCACAATGGGAGAATTTTGCTGGAAAAATAATCCTTCTACCAATCCTTGTATTGGTTCATTACAAATGAAGGATTTGAGGAGTGTCAAACATAGTGAAAGATTTAAGGTGGCTACTATAATCTTGAAGAATATTAAAAACATCAAGTGAAAGAGCCACTAAAGAACAAGACTAAAGGGGATCATTTTTAGTAAGAAGAGCCAGAGGGATTGGCACCAATTAACAAAAACCAAACTGATGGGATAATTGGTGAGGAACATATGGTTCAAATCCCAGCTTATGATTTAATTGATCATAAATTCACTTGAAATGAAAATCCCGAGAAGAGATAAATGAACACCAAATTTCATGAAATATTTTTTAATTTTCTGAAGTAGAAAAACTATGAAGGTTGCTAGTGTACCAAGAAGGGCCATACTAGCAAAGGATGAAGGGGTAACACAAAAAACCTTCTCAATCTATTGAGAGATCTTGAAAGAATTTGAAGAATTTCATCAAGGAATGAAATTTGTCCAAGCAATAATCCACCTATATCTATAAGAAAAAAATTGTCTTTTTAGAGGAGGTCTGGGAATACAAGCATCCAGGTCTAGAAAATATTCATAAAGCCACATTTGTAAAAACTAAAGGGGACCACAAACACTAAACTAATTTTTATGGTTTAGGTCATTCAAGCCTCTGTAAAGATGAGTAAGGAAGAAAGGACCTAAAGCTAATTTCTTACCTTTGCCAAGGCAGCGGCTATTATGCTGTATTCTTTGGTCATACTACTAGAAGGAGGAAAAACAATATAACGATAGATTCAATACAAAAGAGAGACAAAATGTTCTTGGCTTGAGACATCTTTCGTATTCTTCTTCTCTTTTTGGATGAATTTATTATAAGATTCTTTCGCATTGGTGGTATCAAAATGAGGGTTTATAGAAGAAATAGTCAAATCTGCCAAGATTACTTCACCATGCGGTGGAAGAAGGGTTAAGGAAGGCACATCTAAAAGAGAAGGAGAAATAAGACTACAACCAAAGTGAAAAACATTGGAAGAATTGAAACAAAAGCATGTTGTGGTGGCTACCCATTCTTTATCCAAAGGCATGATAAACTCGGTGAGTGAATCAAATGTTCTATGATAAAAATGCCTTTGTAGTGTATATGGTGAATTATAAACAAACATGTGTTGCTTTTGGGGGTTAAAGGGTCCAAAAAAGTGTTCAGCTAAAAAAGTAGGTGGTCAATAAAAGACATCAAATTCAAAAATACATCATGTGTCAATCAATGGCTCGCCTTTAGAGGTCTGTCTCAAAACATACAATCATTCTCCACTTGGTGAGAGAAATGGACTCTAGAATACCTAATTCATTCCATAAGTTGTCATAATGAGGTTGTAACTATGCTAACCAGTCTAACCATTGTTTGTGGGTCTTGGGCCAACTTTTCAAAGAATTGTTTTTGTTCTATTTGACCCAGTTTAAACCTTCATGAGCTAGGATAAGTGTCTCGAATTCATGCAAGGGTATTGCGTATTTAAAGTTTCAAGAAAATGGGGAAAAAAAGTAGGACCAAGAGCATGAGTGTCGTTTAATGAAAGAAGCACCTAGATGGAGAAATCTGACGTGCTAGCATAGCTCTCAAGCTTGGAAGACAGAGACACAATTGGAGCAAGAATAGTAGTTGCTGAAGAAGAAGCTGCTTTAGAAGATTCCATGGAAAGATAGTTTCGAAGAAGAATTTCAGAGGAAAAGATTAAAGAAGGAGAGTTACAAAAAAACGAAGAAGAAGGCAATGTTAGATTTATAGAAGGGATGATGATGGAAAAGAAGTAGAAACCGAAGCAAATCCCTTAAAAATTGGGATAGGTAGGGATTAAAAGGCTGAAGCAACTTGCGAGAAAACTGGGATGAAACACGTGTCCCACATTGGGAAGAGAAGAGAACTGTTTACATCTCGAGGAGAAAATATAGAATATCACCTCACTTCAGATTCATTTGAATTCAAAGTGATGAGGGGAATTGTTTATTCCATAAAAATACCGCAAAAATGCTTTGCTAAAATTAAGCCACATGGCAGAATTGTAAAATGAAATGGAATAGTATATGGTTGTACTATTAAGATATATATCTTTGAAGGAATTTGAATTTGAAAAGATAAATGGTTTAATAGGTTGATGAATCTGGAATAAAGAGATTTGAAGATGGTTACAAAACAGGTGACATGTTTTTATTGGAAGAATTCAAAAGATTCATTTAAAAGATGAAGTGTCAAATGATGATTAAAGGAATGAGTTATTTAACAAGTAGAAGATTTCAAAGGACAACACATGGAACGGACATATTATTGAATCAGAATATTATAAAATAGAAGACAAAAAGCACCAATTGAAGAGATCCAACACACATCAGACAACAAACTACTTATGCAATAGAGATTTAGCCAATTTTTTGTAGAACAATCACTTGTACTTGTATTCATAGGAATCAAACTTCGTTTCTTTCAGTTCACCAGTTCAACTGATAGTAAATGTAACCATGAACCCAATGCAATGGATTAAATCATTTTTAGTGATATGGTATCAGTTCTGCAACTTTGCATGATTGGGCTCAGTCTATAAGTCTTCCTTTTTAAATCTTGTTAATTGTTTTCAATTAGTTATTTAGAACTTTTGGTGTCATTTAGGCAAATATTAGAAAGTCCTCATTTTTATAAAGCAAGAAAAGACCTAGAGAGGGCTAAACCTTTCAAATTCCTCCGAATATTCCATTTGTTTTTTATGCCTAGGATCACAGACTTAGACCAAAATTTTGTTTTCTTATACCCACGTGGTACTGACACACCCTGACACGTAACTAGAAAAAAAAAATTGGGATAACACATTCTGAGCGTAGTTTGATTACATTGAATATAATTTTGAAAATGCCTTCAAAATGATTTTATACAAACACATAGAGCCACGTGATGGAGGCCAAGGAGGATCCGCTTCTTAGCTTAGTGGTTATCCAAATCCATTCGTGCTTTATTATGATTTACTTGGCAATTGGCATATCTATTAATTCAGCTGACAACCTTGTTGATGATTGCAACCATGAAATAGAAACTTTTTCTAAGCATTGCATTGTGCTTACATTATACGGAAAAGCAGATTTCCGTATATAATCTTTTCCAATTATTGACCTTTCTCACTTGGAGATATTCTCACGTCATAGTGGGTGAATAACTGCATGTTTCACACGTGTTCAAACAACCACTTTTACATCTTATTGACTATTGTAACCTGATTTGTTGACCTATAAAAGTATTTAAATACAAAAACACCAAAGTTTTAATAAAATTAAAATATCAAAATCTGTTATATATAAGAATGTAAAGGGTCTAGCAACAGGATTATTTTGTGGTTTTTTTTTTTTAATTTTTTCCTTTCTATTTTTTAAATTCTGCACGTATCCCATTTTATTTTATTTTATTTAAAAAATACAATTTATTTATATTTCGTTAAGTGATTCGAGGGTCTTTGAACGTCTTTCTCTCTCTAACCCATATCCCACTTTCCTTGCTTTTCTCTCTAAAACCCCTTCCGCCGGTGACCACCCAAACAGCCACCTTCTCTCTCTCTCTCTCTCTCTCTGGCCGGTCCTCCCTCTTCTTTCTTTCTCTTTCCCTGCTAATGATGCATGTGATAATTAGCCAAAGATTAGGATGAATGAGGTTGTAAGATCAAACCTTAGTGTTAGACTCGGTGATGTTCTTTCTATGCACCAATGTTGCCGTGATGCCAAATATTGGAAATGTGTGCACATACTTCCCGTGAACGATACTAATTAAAGGCAATATTGGGGATCTGTTGGATGCATATTTGAAGCGTGAGTTTCTAAACTTTTTGCTCACACATCTTTTTTCTTTTTTTTTTTATTGTCTTCGGGCCATTTATCAAAATTCATAATTTTTTTTAATTATATATTTTGAATGGAATTATTGAGCCATGCTTAAGTTTTGTTTTTATATCACATCGTATTGTGAACACGGGTGTGCAATTTGGATGGATTGTTGGGAGCAGGGGGTTTCATTTTTTGACTTTGGGCGTCCCATTATAAGTCTTAACATGTGTGAACTTTTTCAGATTAAGTATAGTGTGACTAATGATAACATAGAGATTTGATTTATACTTATGTTTTCCAACATGCTTATACAGCCAGTCATAGAAAGTTTTTCCACAACCAATGAGATGCCTTTTGGATTACTTTGCAACTTATTGGCACAAAAGTTTGTTGGCATGATTAAACCGAAGTCTCTCATATGCTTTCTTTGATTTAAGAGGTATATTTTTCTTTTTCAGTATAATGTGTATCATTATTCTGGCAGCTAAGTTCTTAACCTCTGTATTTTTTGATTCTTTTGAATTTTGCTGATATCACAAGGGTAATTTGGCTCATCATTTTTTTTCCTGCATTTTAATGCCTTCGTTTTATGCCTGTTGGTTATTATTTCTTACTTGCCTAGGCAGCAACTGAATGTTTACATACTGCAAGATTAGTGGGGATTTTGTTTCTTGCATTGTTAACCCCCTTTTCTCCATTGTTAAAATTTTTGCACTTTCTATTTCAACTTAGTGGAAAAATCTTTGAAGAGAATGTGTTTTTCAAATTTCAAGTGCTCTGTTTTTAGTTTATATGGTTTTTATTAGTAGAATTGTTGGGGATTTTTAATGGGTTTGGTTTGCATTGCCAAACTGCCTATTCGCATGGCATTAGAGAAAAATGTTGATTTTAGAATAGTTGTAGAGGAAGAAAATGTTTTTCTTAATTCAATCTAATCAGTGTATAATAGATCTTTAGAAGTTATGATGATTGTGGAATTAGCATTCGAATTTAAGGAATTGATTTTTTTTCTTTGTGAAGTCTCATTATTATTTTTTATTTATATATTTTTTGACTTTGATTTTTTCTTCTCACTCATAACCCTAACCCGCTTATTTCATGTTGGGTTCGTGGGTTATATGGTAGTTAGCGGGGTCAATTTCATATCAACTTATTTTTCCTTTCTTTTTTTTTTTTTGGGTTTTTTTTGGTCACAAACAACGGCAAAGCCCGGACTATTTTGAAAGCTTCCACCTTTGTGTCGGCAGGTCAGGTTCGTGTTAGCGGGTCAGATTCATGTCTCATTTTATTTATTTATGTAACTTATGACATTACTTTCTTCACAATTATTATGATAGTTGTGGAATTAGAATTTGGATTTAAGGAACTGATTTTTTTTGTGAAGCCTCATTGTTTATTTATTTATTTATCATATGACTTTGATTTATTTTTCTCACTTATTTTCAACTTAAATATTTTTTTTAGAGCTCACTATTTGCTTCAAAAAATACAATTTGGCTACTCACGCGTGCTCGCACGGGTGCATTCGCTAGTATATACTCTAATCCTTTCATGTTGAGAGTTGAGAACCTAAAAAAAAAAAAGAAGGCTCGAGAAGGACTTGACCGGAAAGGGAAAGGGGGAGAGAGAGAAAGGGGAAAGGGAAAGGGTAAGGGGGAGAGAGAAAGAAGGGGAGGGGAGAGAGAGATTAACTTACCGATGATAGAAGCAACGACAGCAGAGGCGATGGATGCAGCGACATAGCGACGATAAAAGGTTGAAGCGGTGAGCCGATGACATGTATTTATTAACTACATGTCTTTTGCAATGGTGAGCCAGCGACACACCCATGATCTTCCCCAGCT
>JAOXJP010278078.1:0-19700 GCA_025762735.1 Platanus orientalis | reverse complement strand
AAAGGGCCACAAAATGCCAACACCACATAGTTATTTTCATCCTGAATAATACCCCCATACAATGCTGGAGCTGCATTTCATTTAAGCCAATCCATCAAAGTTAAGCTTAAAGTGACCTGTAGGAGGACATATCCACTCCCTGCCTCGGCCCTGCTTAATAGAAGAAGAGAAAGAAAGACATGCCCTCTAATCTAGCAAGAATTCATTAATCGAAACAGCATAAAATTCCAATAATATCAGCATCTATGAACCCACTTCAGGAATAATTGCATCCCTAACAACAAAAAACTCCAGTTCACACCTTCGAAAATTCTCTGATTCCTTTCCTTTCCAGATTCCGCACATAATACCTTGAGCAATTGCACCCAAGAAGAATTTCCCCTTCTTACCCAAAACTCCCCCTCCTCTAGCCCATAAGGAAAAAAATAGACCCATTGTATTCTCCGGCATAAGCCTATGAATATTCAGCTCTTTACTGAAGTGGGGCCAAATTTTCCTTACATAACTACAGTGAAAAAATATGTGACTATTTGATACCCCTTCACTGCCACATAATACACATATGTTAGGAGATAGGCACAGGTATGGGCGTCACCTCAGCAATACATCCAAAGTGTTTACTCAATTGAAGAATGCCAACCATGAGTAAGCTTGCACTCCTCTAGGAGGAGCCATGGTCTTCTAAATTCTCTGGACCAGAAATGGCTGAGGAGGGGTTTCAGCCACAAGAATAGAAAAAAGAACTTGACTAAAAATTGACCAGAGGATGTGGGACACCAAACACACATCGGTGTCCAGCAAGGAAAAATAGACATCATTCAAATACAATTGTGCAGCCATGGGAATCTCCATCTCAAACAAGTCACCAGAGAAATCAAAATTCCATGACAAACCGGTCGAAAAATAAGAAAGGATATCAGCAACACATAATTCTTTTTCTGATAAAATATGAAAGTCTTGGCATGCTATAGCCAACGTTTGATCCCCTCACCAGAGATCTTTCCAGAATCTAATACAGCTTCCACAACCTAACTCGAATTGAGTATGGGGGCAAAAGTCAGGTATGGTCTGCACTATCTTTTTCCACCTCAAAGAATGGGAGTTGCGAAGTATTTGACAGAAATCCCAACCATGTCCATTCGTACCGTATCTATTAATAATGATGAATTGCCATACATCATTAATAATAATGAATTGCCATCCAACAGAAATAAAATAATGATGAATTGCCATATGGAATGTCTCTCCACTATGAAATACCATAACCATAACCATTACCCCAACAACACCCAATTCCTTTCCTTCAACCTCCCAATGCCCAAAACCCCCTTTTCCTTAGACTTTGTCACCTCCTCCCCCACCCATGAGATGATCCTTCTTTTCCCTACCACTTCCCATTAGAAATCTCTTTGTTATTTTTCAATCACCATCGTCACCTTACATGGCATTTTGAAAAGAGACATATAGTGCACCGGAATGTCACTTGGCGCCACCTTAATCAATGTGATTCTCCCCTCAAGGAATTGTAATTTTTCTTCCAACATGCAAGCTTCTTTGACACCTTCTCCATAACTGGGTCCAAAAATGAATTAAATCAGGGTTGTCCTCTCAAGGGTAATCCCAAATACTTGAGGGACCATTCACCTACCCTACAACCAATCACATTAGCAAACTCCAACAGTCAATGCTCCTCTACATGAATCCCAACCATACATGATTTTGACATGTGGTAAGACCCAAGATGAGTTCAAATATTTATGGGCTCACCGGATAACTTTAAAGAAGTTAAAGCAAGAATTGGCATCCACCATTTTCTTCCTGAAAGTGGCAATGACCAAGTTGTACACAGCATTAACAAATAGCTTAGGAGATGACAACCCTATATCTGTACAAAAAGTTAAAAAGCTAAAAGAGAAAAGGCACTTAATTACTACCATACAAAAAGGAACCCCAAACATCAGGAAGGCTGGTAGGATTGTGCATTTAATACTTCCAAAATGAAGATGATGATTCACCAAAAAGAAACTGAAGATCAATGGGAGGTTGCTTTCTAATGGGGGGGGGTGTTGAGGTTTAGGGACCACACATATAAAAAGGGAGGTGACCGGGGAGGGGACCTCGAGCAGAGAAGTAGAAGGGGAAAGCGGATAAGGGGGAAGGAAGTGTAAGGAACATGAGCTATAAGGAGGCGGTGATGGAAGGACTAGCTTGGTTGGTCGGTACCAGTCCGTCGGTGAAGGTTTGGGGAGCTAATAAGGTTATTTCCTTCGAGGCAAAGTCTCTTGTCTCCCGTAAGGAGCGGCTTTAGGCATGCTTGGTTGGGAGAGTCATTGGTGACAACCCAAGTGCTTCTACCCTCTGACAATGGGTGGGGGGGGGGAAGCAATGGAAGGTTCGAGGGGCACTATAGGTGCGACGTTTGGTGAAGAATTTATTCTTGTTCTTTTTCCCATCGACTGTGGAAGTAAAAAGGGTTTTAAATGATAGGGTTAAAAGATGGGAGGGGCTGGAGTACTTCTTGACAAGTGACACCCAACGGCCGGATGTTTGACGGAGGGCGTTAAGGGATTCCGGTAGCAGGAAGTTGAGGAAAGGAGCTGTATTTGGTTGTTTGGGCTCCCGATGCACTTACGAGGCAAGAACTCCTTCAAGTTTTTCGGGGATATCTGTGAGGGTTTGATTGAAGATGTTGGCCAAGATTGTGACTCGATGGAATAGGTGAACCTTAAGTTCAATGGCCGGAGTTGGCACCAGAAAGCCTATGGGTAGAGGATGGATCCTTGGCCTTCAAGGTGGCGGTGTGGGTGTCGGAACTACCCAGATGTATGCCGGCAGAGGTGCTCTAGCAAAACCTTGCGGGTAGTCTGCGGGAGGATAATTCCAGCTATGGGGATGAAGAGGAGGATTGGAGTACAAACTGGTTCGGATTCAAAATTTGAAGGGGACGGGAATCGCGGGAAGGCGATGTTTTTTCCCGCCTCTGGTTAGGAGAAGGAAATCACAGGAGGCGAGTACCTGGTCGAGGGCTTGGTTGGTCAGACCGTATTCAATCGAATAGGCGTCGGGAGGCTCACTTGAACACAAATTTGAACCAAGTCCAAGATCAAGGGAGAGAAGTGGTTCGGTGGAACAGGGGGAGAGATAAGGCTACAAGCTGTGGGCCTAGGCTGCATGGTATTAGGGAGGGTAAAGTCAGTCTGGACCGCTCCTGGATGGATGGGCCAAAAACTAAAGCCCATGGTCGAAGAAATGGGGCTAGGCAGGGGGAGGGTGTTAGGCCTAAGGAGAAGGATCCTTGCCAGCTTCATCTCAGGCCAAGGGTGGAGCCCAAATATGTGGACCCTAGGGTCAAGCCTAATTGGAGATGGATTAAAAAGGCAAGTAACAGGAAAGGGGGACGCCCTTTAACAGAGGTAGTTGTTACTAGTGCTATGGAGAAGGGCTCGTTTCGCAGAGGGAGGTCGCCTGCTGACCCAGACAAAGCATCCACAGTAAGGGTGAAGGTCTAGAAGAAGCATTAGTTGTCTGTGGAGAATAGTGCCATTCAGCCTGCGCGAGAAAGACCCAACCGGTGTAGGTCTCCGAAACATGCAGCAGCCAAGGACATCATGATTAAAGATAACGAAAATAGGGGGCATACCAAACCGGAACCAGCGATTCTTGGCAAAGGTAAGGCTACGGCAATAAGTTACGACAACAACGAAGAAGAGGGAGAGGTTTCGGGGTGAAGGGCTGACGTATGGAGGTTCGTCGGACTGGAGAGCTATTGGGGGTGGGGCAAGTTGCAACCGGTCGTGATCAAGGGAAAAGGCTGCGGTCGAGAAGCTTGAGTCGAACATGGAGGATGGGGAGCTTGGCGACGATGGGGTGCCTAATTCCCAGTTGGTGAAGCAGTGCTAGGGAGATTATTCATTGGATAAGTCTTATTCTGGGTCTTTAGTTGGGGGCGATTGGGCAATGCATCCAAAGGAGGGAAATTCAGTTATTGAGGCTGATCCCATTTTGATGCTACCGCCATCACCCCACTCGGATTGGGTATTAAATAAGCGGGTAGAGGTTAAGCGACAACTAGGTTATTCGTTCTAGGGGATCAGGAAGCGTGTGGAAGACTTCCTATGGGAAATTGAGAGACACAGGAGTTGGCGTCCTAAGCGCAATAAAGGCAATAGAAAGAAAGCATTTGTTAGTAGAAGGGATCGGGAATTAAGAAAACTTCACTATGGGATTCAATACGATAGAGCGGATAGAGGCAGAGAAAGGAGGAGGAGACACGAAAACCTTATGTCAGATGTTTATGATGAAGACGAACTTTTGTATCTGAAATGTTAGGGGGCTTGGGAGGGAAGAGAGGAGGTGGGCAATGAAGGACTTGTTGAAGAGATAGAAGATCAATATTTTTTCTTTGCAAGAGACCAAATTACAGGCGATTGACAGAAGGATGAAGTTGGACATCTGGGGGAGGAACACTTTTAATTTTATTCAGAAGTCGGCAATCGGGAGATCTGGTGGGATTCTTGTGACGTGGAATTACGCTCTCTTTGAATTGATTGACCATAAGGTGGGTGAATTTTTTGTTTCTATCTTAGTCAAGAATAAAGAGGTTAAGAAGGAATGGGTTTTCTCGGGGGTCTATGGGTCTTGTAATTTGTGGGTAGGGATTTAAATGTCATTCGGTTTCCTGGGGAACAGGTGGGTGCGACTCATATGTCCAGACAGATGCATCAATTCAATGCTTTTATTCAGGAATTTGATCTGGTTGATCTGCCGCTGCGTGGGGCTACTTTTACTTGGACCAATCACCAGGACCGAAGTGTGAGCAATCGATTAGATCGGTTTCTTCTGTCTGCTGAATGGTTGGAGCAAATTCCCCATTAATTCAAGAAGATTTGCCAATTGCTGGATCAGATCATATTCTTATTCTCCTTCGTCCCTCTCCTATCGCGTTTGGTCCTCATCCTTTCAAGTTTGAGCTTATGTGGCTAGAGATCCTTGGTTTTCTAGACTTGATCAAGATGTGGTGGGCTAGATTTGTAGTGGAAGGTTCTACAAGCTTCATTTTTGCTGAGAAGTTGAAGATGCTTAAAGAACGCATTCTTTCTTGGAAAAGGGAGATGTTCGGAGGCATTAAGTCAAGAAAGGTAGTGTGTCTGAAAAAGATGGAGGAGTTGGAGTTGAGAGGCATGTCTAGGGCTCTAAATGAAGAGGAGGCGTGTTAGAGAATGAAGACAGAACAGGAATATAACAGGTTGTTAAGGATGAAGGAAATCTCGTGGAGGCAGAAGTCCAAAGTAGCTTGGCTCAAGGAGGGGGACCGCAACAACAAATTCTTTCATCAAACAGCGAACAGGAGGAGTTCATCTAATATGATCAGTAAGCGATGCATTGAGGGGGAGTGGATTTTTTATCAGGAGTTGATTAGGAATGAGGTCGAGCAATTTTATACCCATTCATTCATTGACCCGCTCCCATCGCAGCCGGTTCTCGAAGGGGTGGAGTTCGATTGTATTAGTGTGGAGTAGTGCACTTGGTTAGAGAGACCGTTGTCGAAGATGGAAGTAAAGTTAGCTCTGGTCAGTGTGGAGGATGACAAAGTGCCGGGTCCGAATGGTTTTCCTATGAAGGTGTTGAAGGGGGGTTGGGAGGTGATGAGAAATGATATAATGGCAGTATTTGAGGCATTTCACTCTAGTGATCAATGGTACAAGTCGTTGAGTGCAACTTTCATCACTCTCATTCTTAAGAAGAAAGGAGCCGATCATCTCAAAGACTTTGGACCGATCAGCTTTGTGGGTTGCTTATACAAGCTAGTGCGAAAACATTGGCAATCTGGTTAAAGGTTTCTCTTCTAGATGTCATCTCCCCCTCTCAAAATGCTTTCCTCCCCGGGAGACAACTAATGGATTGTTCTTTATTAGCTAGTGAGTGTGTGGATGCAATGAGGAAGGCGGATTGGGATGACATTGTTTGCAAGATTGACATGGAGAAAGCCTGCAATCATGTGAATTGGGGATATCTTAACTGGGTTCTTGTGCAGATGGGTTTTAGGGAAAAATGGGGGAACTGGATGAAAATTTGCATTGCTTGAGCTTCTTTCTCGGTGTTGGTCAATCGGGTTCCTAAGGGAGTCTTTGGGGGTCTTCGTCTAAGGAGGGGAAGATTCATTGGGTGAAGTGGAAGCATGTTTGTAGACCGTTGGATCAAGGTGGATTGGATCTTAGATCCTTAAAGATCACTAATAGAGCTCTCCTCAATAAATGGTTGTGGAGATTTGGAGCTCACAGGGAGGCCATTTGGAGGAGAGTGGTGGCGGCCAAATATGGAGTCATGGATATTGGTTGAGCATCTATATGCCCGAGGGGGCTAGCAGGTTGTGGAGTGTGGAAAGATATTCAGAAAGGGTGGGAGCAGTTTAGTAGATTTCTGAGCTTCCGTGTTCCTAATGGGGAAAGAGTTAGATTTTGACAGGATCCGTGGTGTGTGAGGGAACCATTGTGTATTCAGTTTTTGTCTTGCTATGAGCTAATGGTGGAGAAGTGGGGCTTAGTGCGAGATCATTGGATTCGATCCAGGGCCTTTTGTTCGTGGAACATTCAACCGCGTAGGAACCTAAATGATTGGGAGATTGGCGAGATGGGAAAGCTTTTGGAATTACTAGAAGGTTATGATCTAGGGAATTTGGAGAGTCAAGATGAATTGACTTGGAGTCTCGATGTGGACAATGGGTTCACTGTCACAGGAATAAGCCTGTTCTAAACACAACCTCAGCAAGAACATTTCAACCTGATGGAGGGACGTGGCTCCTACTATTGACATGTTGATTATTAGGGGAATGTATATTCCAAATTGGTGTTGCCTTTGCAAATCGGATGAGGAGTCGTCAGCTCATCTCTTCATTCATTGCCTGTGGATTGCTCCTATTTGGGGTTTTTTCCTGAGCCGATTTGGAGTGGGGTGGGCCCATCCTGGCTCCGTTAGAGAACTCCTTTCGTGTTGGGAAGCCCAATATACTTGTAGTGGGAATGCCAGGGGAAGGAGTATGTGGCTCCTAATTTCGCCTGTCATTTGTTGGGTGGTTTGGGAGGGTTTTTTAGGACAAATCTCGTGCTGACCACCTCGTCATTGATGCAATCTTAGCTATGCTCTTTGATTGGATCTTTGTGAACTAGGAGGGGCCGCCTTTTTGGTCTTGGATTTTTGACTGCGACTGTTTCATTTTGTAGTTTCTTCTCTTCTATTCGGGGTTTGCCCTCCCTTGTCTTGTTTCATAGAATCGCTCATGTTGTCCTTTTTTGGTTCTTAATAAAATTATCTTCCAAAAAAATAGAACAAGAGATTCACTAAGAAGTTTACCAGGAATTGAGGAGCAAATGTTGCAACTAGGGAGCCACAAAAACAAAACCAAAAAACAAAAAACAAAAGGTTAACTGGGGAATTCAGCCCTCAACTCCCATTTTTTAATACGCCCATCTTCACCTTGACCCAAAGAGGTATGCATACTCCTACAATTTGAATATAATATCAGCTAGGGAGTTAACTTCACAATCATTAAGGTTCCTTCTAAATCTAGGAACCCCAATATTATGCCATCTCAATTGATTTCAAGGAAATCCAAGACCAGTTACCCAGCATATAGATCCAAAAAGGTACTAATAAAGGTACTCCCCCACACCACCCATCCACACAAATTCTCCCACATTCTCCTTCCCCATTTAAATCCAAATTATGTAAGGAAACATTTAAACAGCCTAGCTATTTCCATCCATAACTTCACCCCATAATTGACATCTACATCTTTGCTGCCAGAGTTTCCAATTTCAACTTCTGCATTTGGCTGCTATAATTCGTCTCCACAGATTTTGGGCTGCTTACCAGTCCCCTATAGCTACTTCCTAAAAAGTTCCCAGTCCATAACCCTTAAAGATCAGAATCCAAGACCTCTTGCTTCCTTGGGTGAGCATATCCTACTCTACTTGAGAAAATGACACTTCTCAACATCTTTCTCATTCCAAAGAACTCCCCCTCAAGTTTTTCAAGTTTCAATATAGAAAAAAGAGAATGTGACATATGTAGACTCAAAAGACAAATTGGAATTAGTGTCACCTTTGTTCCCTTTGATAAGAAGTTGTGCAGTTGTGCTTCCAAGAAGCCAAGGTTCAAAGTTTCCATTTCACTACAAATTTTCAGTCCCTATGGATACAAAAACACATCAAGATTTTGGTGGTTTCGTATCAGAAACCATGGAAACTTTAAAGAAACGTTGAAACTTCAAGATATGACAGAATAAACACTAATATATACCTATGAATCATTACATATACAAACCATCTATGATGGTTACAGAAACCAATACCCTAATGACATATACTGTCGCCTATGGAAACTATCAAAACACAATGGAAACCTTGAGACTTTTGGAAGAAACTTCGGGAAAAGTTAGAATAGGCATCATTAAACACCTACAAACATTGCACATAAATGACATAATTACACACCTCAGTATCAATGGTTGAAAATCAATACCCTCGTGACACATTGGATCACTAGGCTAGAAATTGAAAAATAATAATAATAATAATAATTAAGCTACAAATCCTTATAAAGTAAAGAAATGATATAAAAAATCCATGACACACTCACAAATCCATGACGAAACAATAATGTCATATATGTCTATAATCAAGCAGCTGACCATACAAAAGTAAAAGTACTAAAATACAATGGAACAGATGCCTACATAAAATAAATATACAATAGCAATCCCAATCACCAACCCCACATCAATACCACATAAAGCTCCGGCATCCCCATCAAGATATCGATAGTGCATCTGCTGACAAAGCTGATCCTCTAAGTAGTAGCAGTACTTCTGCCACAACATAGTGCAACATTATGCCTCATAGTCACAGATGTATCTCTAACAAGCAAACTCCTCTACATTCATTAGTATCCCCAGTCATGGATACCCCATGAGATAAGCAGGATAAGTGTGGCCATATGATGATGACAAGGATCCCTCTCCAAACTGCTAGAAGTCACTTCCAAAATGATATGAGCCATAGCCTTGGTCAAAGCCCAAGTAATCAGCTTAAGACAACTGGCTCTGTGTGCTATAAGCCTATAGCCACCATGAGGCTGAGGGTACCCATACCCATAATAAGATGTAGAACTACCAGCTCCACCTCCATTCGTAGAAGATGAACCCCCTCCGATCACACTACCACCATTGATACTCATGCTATCAATTGTCCCCACTAAACTCTCAACAATGCCAATGTTGTGATCAAAATGAGCCTCATCCTCCTCCTGCTGGGAGCTCCGTCACCAACAAGTCCCCCCCCCTTCCCAGGGGACATGGTGGTGGCATGGGTAGACAAACCCCATGGTCTCACTGGAGTGGAATGATCATATCCCCACTCTCCTTTGAATGGGCTAAGAGATCTATGACTCCACACCAGCGCCTCATCCATCACCCTCATCATCGCCCCTGCCATCACCACATCATCGCCCCCAGCATCAACCCCTTCCATCGCCCCACCTCCACTCTTTGTAGGGGATCCTTACTCCGAGGATGACGACATGCACCAGTCAACTTCATCATTAGAATCACCATCACCTAACTGATACTGTTGTTACGTCTTCAAAACTCAAATCAAAAAAATAATAATAACTTTGACTTCGTGCAAGTGTAGATCAAGCATAAGCATTATACATATAAAAACTCTGCATTTAAAGGTGTAATTTGGGACTTACCAAAGTTTGCGTCGATAAAATGGGAGGGCTTGTAAGGGAACCCAGGTCTTCGGTGGAGAACCATGGATCGTCGAGCAAGGGACCAATTGCGCAGCGGAGAAGGGATCCAACTGCTCCAGATTATGAGTTCCAGCTAGATAACGCACTGGAGATTGAGGAGCTTGCCTTGATTGTCAGAGATCACGACGGCCTCAAAATGCCAGAGAAGTTCAAGTGGAAGGGAATCTGGCGTCAGTGATCCGACTGGGCAGAAGTTCAGGGGGTGGCAAGGCTCCTTTTCCAATGGGAACAATGCTGTGGCCGGATGGCGTGACGACCTTGTCCTGCCCAGGTATGTCTATTGGGAGGGATTTCGACGAATCAGGGGGATGGGATAAGGAGATGGGAGCGTCTGGCCAACAAGGAGTCTTTTATGAGGCAGAAGACTTCTCCATCGTTAATGGAGAAGGAGCTCTTGTTCTCAAGGAAAGCGATGGGGATTGGGAGAGGGATTTCAGAACTCTCGATTTACTGGGGGCAATCCTTGAGAAATGTTGAATTCAAGAGAGTTGGGGCAGGTAATTTCTGATTTGGGTTTTTATACCCCAAGAAGGGGCTGGTGGGATCAACGTTAGGAGAAAGACATGAGGATGATGGAGCAACTAGCGGCTTTTGCAGATCAATTGGAGAGGTGAAAAGGTTGCATGATAAGGTCCTATCTCTAGACCTAATCCTAGTGGGGGAGGAGCCTCAACCCATTGCAGAGGTTTCTGAGTGGGTTCTCCAAAAGATAGGAGAGGTTAGCCAAATAGTGGGCATTTCTTTTGAAGGTTTCGAACAAGAAGCATGGGCTCTATTTTCTAAACTAGAATGAAAGGAGGGGAATTCTTTGTGCAAACAGGGACAGACATGAAAGGAACCTAGAGAGCTTCGAAACCTAAGATGGGAGTTTTCCTGTGAGAATGAAGGGAGAGAACAACACAGAGGCTCGGAGAGGAAGGTTTGTGGGTCTAAAGGAGTGACAAGATGAATATTCGTATCCTATCCTAGAATGTGAGGGGTCTTGGGAGTGCGGAAAGGAGGCGTTTGGTTAAGGACTTGGTCAAAAGAAGTAGGGCAGAGAGACAGAGAGATAGTGCTAATCCGATAATCGAAATTGGAGGTAGTAGACAGGATGATGATTCAGGATATCTACAGTTTCTCTAAGGCAGGCTGGATTTCAGTTCCGTCGAGAGGGGCTGCTGGGGGGATAATTATTAAGTGGGACAAAGATTGTATTGAGGTGGATCACAGGGTGGATAGATTCTCAGCATTTGTCACCACAGTTAGAAGAGGTGACACTCAAAGATGGAGGGTTACAGGAGTATATGATCCAAATGATGAGGCATTGTGTCCGGCTTTTCTAGAAGAATTGGATCACATTTATTTGGAAAATAATTTACCTTGGTGCGTGGGAGAGGATTTTAATGAAGTCCTCTACTCTGAGGAGAGAAATAGGGGTAGTAGGAGATCTTATGGGATTGAGCTGTTTGGAGATTTTGTTGACCGTAATAACTTATTGGATGTCCCACTTACTGGTTCAAGATTTACGTGGTCTAATTTCCAAGAGAGACCAGCCTTGAGTAAGATTGATCGTTTTCTTATCTCTCTAGGATGGGAGGACTTATTTTCTCCTGTGGAAGCATGTGCATTGCCTAGACCCTATTCGGATCATGTGCCGCTTTTATTGCAAGGAGGGGTTATCAGATCTAGACCAAAACCTTTCCGTTTTCAAGCTTTATGGCTCCTTCATCCGGGCTTTATTGACCTGATTGAGAGGTGGTGGAATTCTTTTGATGTGGAAGGCCCTCCTGGCCAAAGATTTAGGCTCAAGCTTAAAATCCTACGGGATCAATTGGGGGTATGGAACAAGGAGGTTTTTGGTAAGTTGGAAGTTCGAAAAGAAAATATTTTGGAGGATATTCGAAGATTGGACTTTAAAGAGATGTCTAATGAGCTTTCGGAGGTAGATAGGATTGCGAGAGAGATCCTAAAGGATGAGTATGAGAGAGTGCTATCCATGGAGGAGGTGATGTGGCGTTAGAAGGCAAGGATTCAATGGTTAAAAGAAGGGGATAAGAATACCAAGTTTTTCCACAAAATGGCCAGCATTCGGCAGGGAATCAATAGTATTAGGAGGTTGAAAGTGGGGGAGATCTGGGTGGAGGAGGAGGTTAAAATTCGTCGGCACGTGGAAGACTTCTATAGTAAGCTTTACACAGAGGATTGGGGGATCAAACCGAGGGTGGAAGGGATACAGTTTCCTAGCATTTCTGCGAACCAAGTTCTATGGTTGGAAAGACCTTTGATGAGGATGAAGTAAAGGGCGCGATCAGTCAAAGGGAGGGGGATAAGGCTCCGGGCCCGGATGGTTTTCCCATTTAATTTTACAAGGTGTGTTGGAATATAATCAGAGATGATCTAATGCAGGTATTCAAGGATCTTCATGAGAAGGGCTTTTTGGATAAGGGTAGCAATGCAACCTTTATCTCTCTGATTCCAAAAAATGAGGGAGTGGAGCAACTTTCAGATTTCAGGCCTATGAGCCTAATTGGGAGTACGTACAAAATCATTTCCAAATATCTAGCTTTGAGGCAGAAGATGATCCTCCCTTCATTAATTTCTAAAGAACAAAGAGCTTTCTTGAAAGGAAGATCCATTCTAGATGGTTTCCTTAATGCAAGCGAATGCATTGACGACAGGGTTAGAAGTGGAAGGTCAGGGGTGATCTATAAGTTGGATATGCAAAAGGCGTGTGATCATGTGAACTAGGAATTCCCATACTATATTTTGGGGAGATTTGGATTCGGTTTGAAATGGAGAAATTGGATGTGAAGGTGTTTTTTAGCCTTGCATCCTATTTTGTGCTGGTGAATGGGGTGTCAACGGGCTATTTTGATGGCTCTAGGGGCTTAAGGCAAGGAGACCCTCTCTCTCCCCTCCTCTTCCTCCTAGTTACTAAGACTTTGGGTGCTATGATTCATAGGGTGGTGGAAAATGGACTCTTTGAAGGCTTCCAGGTGGGGAGGGAGAATGTGATGCTCTCCTACCTCCAATACACAAATGACACGTTGATTTTTTGTGGGGATTCTCAAGTTCAAGTTCAATACCTTCGTTGTGTCCGTCAATGCTTTGAGGCAATATCTGGTCTTAAAATGAACTTGGCAAAAAGCTTGCTAATTGGTGTGGAGGAGACTCAAAATATTGATCACTTAGCAGCTGATTTAGGGTGCAGGATTGGTCACCTTCCCATTCCTTATTTGGGGCTCCCTCTTGGCTCCTCTTTCAAAAGTAAAGATGCTTGGGGTCCTATGGTAGATAGAATCCGGAAAAAGCTGGGCTGGTAAAAGGCCCAGCTCCTTTCAAAAGGAGGAAGAGTGACTTTGATTAAGGCTGCCTTGGCTAGTATTCCATTGTATTATATGTCTTTATTTGTGATTCCATCCCAGATAGCTCATCAAATTGAAAGGCTTCAAAGAGATTTCCTATGGAGGGAAGGAGATAGAGACAAGGGGCAACATTTGGTGTCATGGGAGAGGGTTTGTTCTCCCAAGCATAAAGGGGGTCTGGGGTTGAGAAGGGTGGAGCTTATGAACAAGGCCATTTTATGTAAGTGGCTTTGGAGATTTGGGGTGGAGGTGGATAGCATCTAGAGAAGAATAATAGTGTCAAAATATGGGGTGTTACCTGATGGTGATCCTAAGCTGGTTCGGGGCCCTCAAAGGTGTAGTCCTTAGAAAGGCATTATGAAATTCTTTCAAGATTACAAGTTGGGTCTAAAAATTGAAGTGGGATCGGGTCACAGGATGAGATTTTTGGAGGATATTTGGTGTGGCTCCCAGCCTCTAAAGTTGCAGTTTCCTTCTCTGTTCTCTTTGGCGGCGGATCCCCATGCTTAGGTCTTTGATTATAGTAAGGTAGTTGGGGAGTCAACAGTTTGGCAGCCTATCTTTAGACGCCAAGCCTTTGACTGGGAAGTTAGGGATTTTGTTGTTTTGCTTGGCAGGCTTGAAGGTTTAAAGATGAACCCTACTCAGGAGGACAAAAGAATATGGGTTTCAAATCCGGAGGGGATGTATAGTGCAAAATCGGGTGTGGATCTATTTAACGAATATATAATCGTTCAAATTCCTTGGAGAGATATAAAGTATGCTCCGGTTCCTCCTAAGGTTCAATTCTTTATGTGGATTGCAACTCTGGAAAAGATTTCGACAATCGATCATCTTAGAAGGAAAGGATTAATCATCACCAATATTCGTTGTTTATGTAAGAAGGATGGTGAATCGGCTTCCCATCTTCTTTTGCACTGTCCCTTTGCTAGGGAAGTTTGGTTTGGCATCCTTAAGGACTTCGGGATGTATTGGGTCACTCCACCAAATCTATCCACCTTGCTTTCAACGTGGAAATGTAAGGCGCTCTCAGTGAGGGGGAGACGGATTTGGAGGTCGGTTCCGGCGGCGGTTTGATGGTCCATTTGGCTTGAAAGGAATAAAAGGGTATTTGAAAACCATGCAGAGCCTTCTTTCCAAGTGTATAGAAGGGCCAAGGAGAAAGTGGTTCATTGGTCTTCTTTTGTAAGGATTGTGGTAATCTGAAGCCGGGGGAAGTGAAAAGGGATTGGGTTGCAATTATAGGGGGATCTCCATTGTAAAGGGTGGGTGGGCTGGGGTCTTTTGGTTGTTTTTATCTTTTTTTGGCCTCCCTTTGTTCCTCTTTTTTTTTGTTTTTTCTGGGATTTATCATCCCTCTTACTTAATAAAAGTTTTTTTTCTCATCAAAACAAAAACTTTGATCCCCTGATCTGGGCTTAAATCTTTGTTTTTAATGCAAACAAACTCAAATAGAGTCCTTAAAATACTTAATAGAACTAAGATCTAGCATTTTTTTTTTTTTAAATCAAGATTTGGGGTTTTTTGAAGAGGGGTGAAAATGGGTTCTCAAGCATCAATACAACATTGACCTTGAAATCTAAAAAGGGGGGAGTTTCTAGATAGTCTCCCTCGTGTACCATCGATACATGTCAATACAACTAACACGTATCATCAATACCTAAAACTCCAATATTTTATCCTACCGAAACCAATATGTATCAGCCAACTTTATTCCATGCAAGAAGCTTCTACTCTAATCTATCCATCACTGGATCACATATCACCTTGCACCAGTAGCTAGCACCAAGAGGCAATCCAAGTGCAATCCATCATTCCACCATTAACATTAAAGTTATAACAATACAATATTAAAATCAACCACAGTTACGATACAAATCAAACAAATATAGAGATGAAAGTATAAAATCATGAAAACACGTAGGTCAAGACATCATGGCTGGTAGCCTAGGAGCTACACAGATTGTGGTGAGTTGGCCAGTCACCCAAATGCAGGTTGCTAGCATTAGTCCTTGCCAGTGCCTAAGTGGGGTAGCTCAGTGAGTGATGCATCTGATAATATTGACTTTTAGTTCAAGGAGTTGATCTCAATGATCTGAAGACCTTCTACCCTTTTCTCCAAAAACTAGGAAAAAATTTAGAAGGGAAAAACAAAAGAAGAAGCAAGCAAAGATTTTTGCATTCAATTGTTGAAGAATATCATAAAGAGCATGCAATTCAAGACCCATCAAATTTATCTAACAGGAGGAATGGAGCTTTCACGCATAGTGCAACTATCTTAAAATTCATCCTCAAAATGGTTAAATAAGCGATCATCAGTTGCTCATCTTCAAATAGTTGTGAAATGACACATCAAATATTTAACATAGTCACTAGCAATAGTTTCCTGTCCATTCTCCTCAATGATCCAGGTTTTAGAAGCAAAAGTTTGAATTAATGCAAGCTAAAAGTATCTGATATGCTTCATAAACTTTATCGTTACCATAATAAATAAATAAAACTACATATACAATGAAGTGGCTAACTCTTTATCTATGATCTGAAATTCCCCTATCCAGAATCACCTCTAATTGTCCTTCCTGCAACAAAGCCAACATTTTATCCTCCCTATTTCCCATCAAACAAGATAAGCCCTTTTCACTATGTACAGCACTCAGGGAAGATGAATCTATTATAACAGGCATTCACAAAAACAAAACACAATATTGCAAGCTAAATGTGTGACCATAATCTTTTCTTTGTGGTGTTGGTTTTTGTTTTCCTCTTTGTTGTCTCTCGTCACCATCTTGGTGAGTTGGTGATGCCTTGTTTGTTGTTTTTCTTTCCTTCTTTGTTGGTTCCTTTGTTTGCTTTGGTTTCAATAAAGTTGTGCATTTATCTCTCAAGAAAAAAATAGACAATGGAAACTGTAATTTCAAACTTTTAAGTTGTTTTTATATTGGCTTAAAATGTGCATTAAACAGTGTTACAGCTTCTTCTTTTTTACCCTAACTTTAAATTTCAACTGTTTACCAGAAAAGTGTTTTCTAGAACATGTTATGCAACCTTTTGCTACAATATCCATAAATTTTACAAACATGAAAAGGTTTCAAAAAAATTAAAAATAAAAAGTGACTACGTTTCTACACGAAAAAATGGAAATCGATGAAATGTAATTGAGTTCGGGAAAAAAAGCATAACCAAGCTAGAATCAAGAGTGTGTGGACACGCACTACAGTCCAATTAAAAGATAATGTCAAATCCAACATTGACAAGAAAAAGAAAAACAAGGAAAATCATTTTCTGAGATATCGTATAACCAAGCAGGGATTTTAACCTCAATCAACTCTGACGAACACACATTAAAAGAAGTTGATGCATTGTCTAGCATAGCTACTGCATGGAGTCACACATGATATATCAGTATCTATCTTCCCTCGGGAAGACCCAGGGTCTAATCCCTGGAGAGTGGAGGGAGGGGGAGGGAGAGTGCACTGTGGTGACGCCTGCTTGGGTTCTCACTAACTCAGTCCGGTCCCTCCTTGTGAGGTTGTCAACATGATGTAGGCCTACGTGGCCGTTCCCAAAAAAGAATGGAACCACACAAGTGAAATAATATAGCTAATATGGACCAAAATGGCTGAGGATAACCAATTTTTAAAAAAATAAGGATGCAGTGAAAACAATATGTTGATCTGCTCACAAGTACAAATGGAATAAATTAAATTAAAATTCAGAGGATTACAACAGTAGTGTCTGTTCAACTTAAGCTAGATGAACCAAACCCAAGAAAATACGTAGAAAAGAACATGGAAAAGTTTTTCCTTTTTTTTTTTTTTGGATGAAAAAGAAAAGGAAAAGTTACATCATTTTTTTTTTTTTTTTTTAAAGAGATAAACTGGATAACACTTTACTGAAGAAACGGAAAGAGCAGAAATCAAGACAAAACATAAGAGGATCCCCACCAAGCAGGTGAAGAAAAAAACAAAAACAAAGGAAAGCGGAAAAAAAAACCCCCAACCCACCCAAGGAACTACTCGCACCAAATGGAATCCCACTCTCCTACTACAAAATCACTCATAATTGAGACCCATTCCAATAGACGATTATGGATTTGAAGAAGCAACTCCTCGTAGCTTCTGGACTTTCCATCAGAAGTCCTGGAATTTCTTTCCTTCCACAAGCCCCAACAAATGACCCCCGGAAGGTAAGCCCCAATAGTCGAGGGTAAGCCATCCAACTCGTGGATCCACCAACCGGAAATAAGTTCCAGAAAATGAGAAGGGAAAGTCCAAGCAATATTAAGGTGGGAAAGGAAAAAACCCCAAATCGTTTGCCCCAAAGAACAGTGAATAAACAGATGTTCTACTGACTCCTCCTCCCTTAGGCACATAATGCAACGGTTTGCCATGTTTCAACCCCTGCTTTGAAGATGATCAATGGTGAGAATCTTATCCAGAAAAGTATTTGACAAAAAGAAAGAGACCTTTGACGCGATACCCGAGATCCAAATGCTCTTAACAGAAAAGAGCACTGGTCCTAAAGCCACCCAATTCCAAGTAAAGGGACTTTGGAGTAAATTTTCCTTTTTTTGAGATAACCCATTCTCAACCGTCTCTCATCCCCAGATTAGGCTTCGAACCCTCATGAAGCGCTAACAGATTACCAAAATCTCCAACCTCCCAATCGTTCAAATGGTGACGTAACTGCGGTCTCCAAATGTTACTTTCCTCGTCAAAAACCTCTGAGACCCTACTCTTGGGATCCCTAACCAGAGCGTAAAGATTCTCAAACATATGCCTCAGCGGTCTATCCCTAATCCAATAATCATCCCAAAATCTTATCTCCCTCCCTGAACCCAACTTGAAGCAGATGAATCTCCAAAAAATTTCCTTAACTTTCGAAATGGACTTCCAAATACCACCGCACCCATGCCAAACCCGAGTCTCCTTCGTGACCTACGGCATGCCCTCTCCAAATCTAGCAACCACCACTCTCCTCCACAAGCTCTCTTTTTCCATACCAAATCTCCAGTGCCACTTAGCCAACATCACCCTATTGTGATCCCTGATAGGTCTTGCTCCCCCGTATCATTCCACAAGAAATTACGAAATTTTGATTCAATATCATTAGCCAACCCACCAGGAATAGTAAATAAGGATAAGTAATAGTTTGGGATGGCCGCAAGGGTAGCTTTTAACAAGGTTAATCTCCCGCCCTTTGACAGGAGAGCCGCCTTCCAAGAATCCAACTTCAACGAAATTCTTTCTAACACCGAACCCCAGACCTCTTTAGCTTTGAATCTAGCACCTAAAGGCAATCCCAAATAGGAACAGGGTAAGAAGCCAGTTTTGCACCCTAAAATCCAAGCTAAATCCTCCAAGCTCGTGACCTCACCAATTTGAAACATCTCACATTTTTTCAGGTTGATTTTTAAGCCCGAAACAGCCTCAAAACAACAAAGGATACATCTCAAATAACCTAGTTGGCTTGCCTCCGCATCACAAAAGATCATAGTATCATCCGCAAATTGCAAATGCAATATTCTACAACCCCCCTCCCAATCAAAAACCCCAGAGTGTACATTTCCTCCGCCCTAGATAACATCATGCTTAAAACTTCCGAAATCATAATGAACAGAAAGGGGAGAGAGGGTCCGCCTGATGGAGACCCCTTGAACTCCGAAAATAACCGGCCAGGGACCCGTTCACCAGCACCAAAACTTCACCGATCTGATGCAATAGAACATCCAACTTCTCCACTTAATCCCAAAACCCATTTTATCCATAATGTAATCAAGAAACTCCCAATTAACATGATCATAGGCCTTTTCAAGATCTAATTTACACATCAAACCATTTCTTCCCGAAAGTTAACGGTCCTCGATACACTCATTACAATCAGAATACTATCAAGAATTTGACGCCCCTCAACAAAAGCACTTTGAGAATGGGCGATTAAACCATTCATCACCGCTTTCAGCCTAGACATCAACACTTTGGAAATGATCTTGTAGACACTACTTAACAGGCTGATAGGACGGAAGTCTTTCAGCTATTTTGCCTCCTGGTTTTTAGGAATCAAAACTAGAAAAGTGTCATTCAAGTGCTCATAAAATTCTTCTGAATAGTAAAATTCGTCAAGCACCCCCATAAAGTCTTTCTTAAAGATATCCCAACACTTTTGGAATAAAGAAATTGAGAAACCATCAAGGCTCGAGGCTTTATCCCCTTTCATACCCGAGAGAACATTCCAAACTTCATCTTCCGAGAAACATCTCTCAAGTCTGGCTCTTATCATTGGAAGAAATCTGATCGAAACTCAAGCCATCCAAACCTAGACGTCTATCCTGATCGTCCTGGTAAAGTTTTCCATAATATTCCTCAATCTCATTCCTGATTTCCCTCTGATCCTGGGTCCACCTCCCATTAATGTATAAACCACAGATCTCTTTATTTTTATTTCTCTGAGTCACCACCTTATGAAAAAATTTGGTGTTACGATCTCCTTCCTTTAGCCAATTCACCCTAGATCTCTGCTTCCAAAAAATCTCTTCCAATAAGG
>JAOXJP010278067.1:0-19701 GCA_025762735.1 Platanus orientalis | reverse complement strand
ATGGAGGAGAGTGTAGAAAAACAACATAGTAGAGCAATCAACTTGAAATTTCACTAATCCTCAATGGATCTAGTGTTTGGATGAAGGAAACTCACGGAACTTCAAGCATAAAACAATAAAATGGAAAGAAAACTGATATCTCATTTAAACTAAAGATTTCAAATGGATAAAAGGACAAAAACTCAAAGAAGTAGCATATCATGAATGAAAACTCACAAAAATCTTATAAATCTTGTAATCAAGTGATGTAATCTTGTCAAACTTCAATGACTCAAAAATCAAGTGATAGAGAAATAAAATACCAACCAAATTGATGATTAACCAATAAGAAAATAGTAAAAAAACAACGGAGTAACACATCATGCATGTAAACTCACCAAACCTTAGTTTCTTTCCTTATTTAAGCTCCAAAATCATCCAACACTTTCTTTCCCTTTCCTCTATCCTCTTTAAAATGATGTAGAACTAGTATAAATTAGATAAAACATGAAGATCTATAAATAAAATGAGCTAATCTTGAAGATTTTCATAGTTGGGAGTGAAACCTATCCAATTGGGGAAAAATTTTCCTCACTTAGCTCAAAAACTTTCATAATCTCTCTAATCCTTTCTCTCTTTATTCTAATAAGACAAAATGACATAAATGAAGTGTAAGTATGATTTTAAGTCATCTTAGATGAGATCCCACATGTGTGGGGGTCCACTGGGTGGTTACCACGTCCAAAAAATGGAAAAGTATGCAATGTTTTAGACTTTTCAATATTTTCCCAACCCTTACTGGTTAGGAGCTCTCCCGAGGCACATGCCCCATGTCCTAACTGGTCAGGACATGGGTCAGGGACTTCTGAGCTTTTCAGCTCAGCCATTCCACAATAAAATAGGCATAACTTCCTCTAGAAGACTCCATTTCATGAACCGTTAGAAGCATTGGAAAATAGACTCGAAAACCTTTCCAATGATGTATGATTTATACTTTAATTCACTCAAGATTAGTGTAGGTGATCCCATGCAGTTATTCTAAATACGCTTTCGGGACAGCTTTAGAATGTGACAGGTTCATGGTTTAACTTAGGTCCTACATTTCTAAGTCGATCTCCAGGGTTTTAAACCATTTTATAGTCTTCCTCAAATATGTGAAATGATAATTTTACCCTTACAGGGAAAATTTATTGTTTTTCCCTTTAGGTGTAACACGGGGTGTTACAAGACTTGTGACACTTATTGATGTTACACCAGAACCATTAGAGTATGACCTAATTATATCCACTCTGCTTGGTAAGACTATAATTGTTGAGCTGGGATATAAGTCATGTGTAATCAAGATTGGGAAAGTTGATTTGTTAAAAGACTTGAATCCTAGAATCCCAGAGGAGAGGGTGAATAAGATTAATAATTTTTCTTTTTAAATCTTTTTTAATTATTTACCCTTCTAAATTAGAGTTCACTTTAAATTGTCTCAACAAGTGTATGTATGATGAAATAGCAATGTAGTTAATTGATTACTTTATGTATGCATGGTGTTATAATAAAATAGAGAAAATGAACAATAAACACCAATCACATAATGAAACAAGATTTATGGTGGTTCGGCCAATCTGGACCTACATCCACTGTCCAAAAGCTCCAACCGAGCTACTTTTATTTTTATTAATAGTATACCTACTATTATAGGAAAATTAATAAACTCAATAATATTTCAACTTAGTGAACTCCGGTCACTATCAAACACACTTTGTGGCTTCGGCAAGTGTAAGCAAACCTCTAGTGATTTCGACGAAGGTGTAATCACATATAAAGATTATTTTAGTTGGGAGATTTAATTCCCTCAGTATATGCCTCTTAAAAGGCTGATTTACAATTATAATTTCACAAATGATTCATTCACTTAATAGTGATTTAGGAATTTCAATAATTGCCTCTCAAAGGCTAATTTTCAATTTTAATGATCAATAATGATTCCACCAATTGTATAAAATGGGGAATTTTAGTAAATGCCTCTCAAAGGCTAAAATTCAATATTGATCTCAATTATTTAAATCTCTGCTAATAAATATAGGCAAAGGTCTGAGAGATTTTCCTCTTAGATATGCACTTTAAAGAGGATTAATTAACACTAATGTGGTTGCCTCTATGAAGGCTAATATTCTAATTAATACCATAATTACACTAAGCTTCAATCAATCAAATTATAACACCTAACTTCAATATTTACACAAATACAAAGTCAAGTTTTGGTTTACCTCTTTGTGGATCTAGAACTTGGAGCTTTTGGCGGTTTTAGATTTGAAACCCTAGTGCACGACCTTCTTTGGTTTGATGTACCAATCAAGCACAAGAAATTGTGAGTAGACTTACCAAATCACCAAAAACAAAAAATTCATCTCTTTTTGCACAACTACAAACCCTAGCTTGTTTTTCAAAGAATATGCCAATGAAATGTACGTAGATCTAAAGATGAATAGCTAGCTTAATGATTCGAGGGTTTGGTCACTATTTATAGTTTTACAAACCCTGATCAGATATGCAATGGTCACAAGATCCCACAAATATGGAAAGATTTTATGCAAAAATCAAGTCAATATTTTCATATTTCTAACTTCGGATCGATCATGGGTGTAAGCCTGAGAAAAAAATAGAGGTTTTTTTTTTTTTTTAAATCTTAGGATCAATCTTGGACTTTCTAGAATCGATCTTGGATTTATGGGACCAATCCTAGAGATTTCCAAGATCGATCATAGATCTCCAAAAAATGCCCAGTTAAGCTCTAGACCTTCTATTCTTGCTTTTGGAAGCTCCAAAATCATTCTAAACCTCTTGGGCCTTGCCCAAATAACCTTTGATTCCTCTCTTTAGTCCATTACATTAATTTTACATATATTGCTTCATAATGACCAATTATGAGTAAGTTTACCTCTCTAAGTCCATGGGTGGTCTTCTAAACTCATCTAGGTTAGGTTTGGTCAAGCACACTCACATCACGCACTTTGCATTTGAATTTTACCTTTGGAATTCACTGTTGGCTTCTTGAGGTGACTTTGTACTGGAGCTTGAAACATCTTGACTTCTTTAATGAGGCTTGTCTCTTGATGCTTTTGGTCTTTTGGGCTTCTTGACTTAAAACTTCTTTCTCTTTGACTTGGACTTATATAACTTATAAATTTATAACTACAACCCTTGTAAGACCAAGTATATGATCACAATATACATGTACTTACACAAGTTTTGGAATAGATTGACAATACATAATCTATACATAATATTTTATGAGCAAAATTACCTAACACATGATTCGGAATTATCTACTGTGGTTTTTGCATTAAAAATATGGAGGCATTATTTATGTGGAGAACATTGTGAGATTTATACGAATCACAAGAGTTTGAAATATTTGTTTTCACAAAAGGATCTAAATTTGAGGCTAAGAAAATGGCTTGAGTAGATAAGGATTAGGACTACACTATCTTTTATCATCCAGGAAAGGCCAATGTGGTTGTTAATGCATTGAGTCAGAAATCTTCTGGCAATTTGGCATGTGTTATGACACATCTTAGAGTACAGCCAGTGTTGAATGACAAGATTAAGGCATCTTAGAGTTCAGATCCCCAGATTCAGAAAATCATTGAAGAGGTTAAAAAATGACAGAAAGCAAACTTTGGAATTAAAAGAGATGATTCTCTTTAGTATAGTGAAAGGTTGTGTGTTTATTGAACTCAAACTTAAAAGAAAAATTATAGAAGAGGCGCATAGAACCTTTTATTCAGTTTATCTAGGGAGCACAAGGATGTATAATGACCTAAAGGAGTACTATTGGTAGAATAACATGAAGTGAAAAATTACGGATTTTGTGTCAAAGTGTTTAACTTGTCATCTTATAAAAGGTGAAACCAGAAGCTAGCAGAATTATTACAACCGTTGAAATTTTTTGAATAGATGTGGGAATATATATCTATGGATTTTGTCAATGGATTGCCAAAGACTAGTAAGGGATTTGATTCTGTCTGGGTTATTGTGGATTGGCTGACCAAGTTCTCTCATTTCTTATCCATTCGTATAAATTACTCACTTGATAGACTAGCTAAGTTGTACATTGATGAGATTGTGAAACTATATGGTATTCCTGTTGGGATAGTTTTAGATCAGGATCCACGATTTACTTCAAGATTTTGGAATAGCTTACAGCAAGTTGTGGGAACCAAGTTGAATTTTAGTACGGATTTTCATCCGCAGTCAGATGGACAGTTAGAAAAGACCTTACAGACTTTGGAGGACATGTTGAGAGCTTATGTGATTGATTTAAAAGAAATTTGGGATGACCATTTACCATTGATCAAATATACTTATAATAATAGTTACCAAGCTAGCATACAAATGGCACCGTTTGAAGCTTTGTATGTGAGAAAGTGCTAAACACCCATATGTTGGGAAGAAGTTGGTGAAAAAAGGTTATTTGGACCCGAATTAGTTCAGGTGACAATTGAGAAGATTAGAGTTATCCGTGAAAGATTGCTTGCAGCACAAAACATAAAAAAGAGTTATGCAAATCAGAGAAGAAGGGAACTTGAATTTCACATTGGAGAGCATGTATTTATAAAGGTATTGCCATCAAAGGGTATTACAAGGTTTGGAAAGAAAGGGAAACTAAGTCCCAGGATCATCAAACTATTTGAAATTTTGAAAAAGATGGGTGATGTTGCTTATGAACTGGCTTTGCCATCGGATTTGTTATATGTCCACAACATTTTTCATGTATCCATGTCGAAGAAGTATATGCGTAATCCATCTCATGTGTTAAAAATTGAACCACTTCAAATCAAGGAAGACTTATCATATGATGAGCAACCAGTTCAGATTTTAGACAAAAATAAATAAATTCTATGTTCAAAGGTGATTTTGTATGTGAAGGGTACTATAGATGAACCATTTTGAAGAAGAAGTAACTTGGAAAGGCATTGATGAGATGAAGGAAAGGTACCCGCACTTGTTTTGCACTCAAGGTATGTTAGATTTAGAGGATTGAATTTATTTTTAAGGAGGGGAGAGTGTAATACCCTGCACATGTTATCACATATCTTGCACACATGTCATATTTATCATGCAGACACATAATATATATATGTTCTACATACACTTAGAAACATTTAAATGCACAAGTACTTATCTATAAATTGACACAACTTTTGGAGAGATACCAACAAAAAATTAGGAAGAATTTGTAAGCAAAATTTATGTCATTAAAAAGACACAAAAGTCTAGAGAGTCCAATGAAACAAACGGCGGGTGAAATGGACCAAACAAAATTATTTTAGAGGTTTTAGTGAGCAAGGGTCAAACAAAAGAAATTAAAAATTACTAGGCTCTAGCTCGACCGATTTGTCAGGGAGGCCCGATCGATTGCTTAGTTTTGGGATCAAAGTAGGGAAGTCATAATGCAACCTCCCTTCTTCTTTTGAGTTTCTAAAAGCATGTGAGACCTTATGAGGGTCTATAAATTGATAAGTTTTGATTCAAAGAGACCAAGAAACCCTAGAGAAAAGATTAAGAGTAAGAAGAAGAGAAAAATAAGAGGAAAAGCTAGGTTTTGTTAAGGTTTTAGGATTTTTTTTTTTTTTTTGAAAAACGAAAGCTTATGAACGATTTTGCACAATAATAGGTAAGGGAACATTAAATTAACATCTATTTTCATTCTATTAGGTTCAAAGAAGTACTTTAATCTCATTTTACAAAGACCTACTTTTGTTTTTTTGAATGGTTTTAAAGATAAGAACAATGGTTTCCAAAAAGGATTTTTGGGTTTTCAAATACACACAAGTACCATGATTTTTTTGCAAGTCTTTTAGGTTATAGATTGTTTTGATTGTTGTTCTACAAGTTATCAACCTTTTTGTTTCAAGGCTTAATCCGTTTAAAGTTACGAAATCATTGTTTTAAAAGAGGGTTTTATGTGTTCAAATAACACAAGTGATCTCAATTTTGGTTTGTGATTACTTAGGATCTTAGAGACTATTTTCTTTGTTTTGTAAGATCCTCACATACTTGTTTATAAATTTGAATGCTATATGACTTAAGTGATGATTGAAAAATCTGATTTGTAAATCTGTTCTATAGGTTTGTGCTTAGGTGCATTAAGCATCTCTAATTTGAATAGTTATGAATCTGTTTACTTTTTGTTATTATTTGTTATATGTTCTGTACTATTATTGTTTTATGTTATAAGACACTCTTTGGTATCAAATGAGATATATGATGATACCTATCACAACTGGTTTATGGTGTGAACTGTTCTAGTTCTTCTCGCTGGAGATTAAATGGCGTGTATTGCTCTTCTCATTGGAGATTAAATGGTGTGTTTGGCTCTTGTCAACGGAGATTAAATGGTGTCTGGACTTTCTCATTGAGGATTAAATGATGTGTTTGGCTCTTTTCACTAGGGATTAAATTGTGTAACTATTAGCTGTATTGGTTTATATATTTGAGTTATACGTTCTGTTATATGTATCTGCTTTGTTTTGTTTAGACCATCCACATGTATATGTTTTTAATTGTTTCAGTTTAGTATTTGTTTTTGTTTTCGTATATTGTTAAAAGTATGCAACTATCTGTTTTGTTTTTTGAGACGTGCTAAGTTTTGATCCAATGCTTCTTAAGTTTACTATTTTATTATTGAGTTTTTCAAGCTTACCCCAATTTGACAGCATAGATGATGAGGAGGTAGTTGTGTAGCAATTTGGTTAGAGATGGACTACAGATTCAAATGGAGTTCTTTTAGTGATTTTAGTATTTTATTTCAGTTCATTTTCAAATGATGTAATAAGTTAGTGGATTTTAGTTTTTAGATTTGTTATATAACTTTTAGTTAATGGTTTAGTTTGAAAGTTTGGTTTTATCCTAGAGGGGGGTGAATAAGATTTCTAAAAAAACCTTTTAATTAACCCCACTCAAAATTCCAACTTAGATATTATTGTAATTCTTGGAATTTAATGCACACCAATATATAGTTCAAGTATTACAAGTGTGATTCAATGGCAATTCTTTAGTTTAAATTCTTCCAATCAATTTAAATTCCTTAGTGGTAGCATATATGAAAGATTATATGTAAGATGTTAAACATGTCATGTAAAGATAGAGAGAAGAGACAATTCACACCACAAGCAAACGCACAACACAATATTTATAGTGGTTCAACACTCGGGCCTACATCCACTTTCAAAGCTCACTATCGAACTATTAAATTTTATTAAGATTGAATTGCATTATAATCAAGGTTAAAATTATAAAACTTACTAGTTGCAAAAGCAATCTCTACTTTCGGTGTCTTTAGCGGGAGTGGTCTATACCTCTGTGTCTCTGGTAAGTATGGTCTACACTACCGTTGTCTCCAACGTAGTACTATGGTCTATACCCGGTGTCTCTAGAATGTGCTAAGGTCTCAAATAAATGAATTTAAAATCAATACAAATTACAACACAAGGCTTGTGTACTACTTGTTGCACATGAAGGTGGTTGCTTCTTTGTTGAGCAAGTGTGGCAATGTGTACCACCAAGCTTCCAAGAGTGTCTTTACTTCTTGGAGCTTCTCACAAGGGTTTACTTGGGAGTAAGCCCTTCACCTTGCTTTTTTTTCTTCTTGTTCTTCAAATATAAAGTGTTAGGGAAGCACTTAAAGGCTCTTTGATCTTCAATCAATGCTCATTAGATTGAGCCTTTGGTAGTTGGGAGGTGTAAATGCCTTAGCTTCCTTCAATTCTCTCTTCACTTTCTTTCTCTTGTGTTCAAGTGGGTTCTTGTGTGTTAGAGAGCTCATTTGAGCCTCTCTTGTACTTATAGGGGATGAGCATAGTTGTGCACCCTTGATATGGCATCTACTTCAACGGTCAAAAAATTATAGGCATTGATTTGTTTTATTTTTTGAATTTCTACGATGGCGAATAGATCCAACTATGTTGGATTAATTTGCTTGGATCTATCTAGCTATATTGGATTGATCTACATGAATCGATCTGGCATCCCTAGATTCATCCGGTGTCTCAATCTAAGACACCTGAGCCATTCTAGATCGATCCGGTAAGTAGCAAATCGATCCATTAAGTGTGGATTGATCCGACACCATCCGAATCGATCTAATTCCCCTATTTTTCTGCCATTGAGCCTTAAACCTACTCCCACACACTTGGGAACCTATGTAGGTGGCATGTGTTGGTCCATAAGATTATGCAAAGGTATTTTGTTCTTTTTAGCTTATGAATATCATAATATATACCTTTACAAATCTTTCTTGAGCTTAATGAACCTTGGGTCTTCAAGTCTTCGAACCTTGGCAACTTGTGAATAGATCCATCATTGGCTTCAAGTGCTTGGAACTTGTCTTCCTTCTTGAAAACCAATTACTTGATGCTAATTGGACATGACTAAGATATGTAATGTGCTCATGCCATGCCTAATCTACCACTCCACGTATTTTATAATTTATGAAATTTACAATTTACATTAACAATGTTGAGAGATTTGTTCCTCTTATTTAGAGTCTTGACTTGATCTTCCAACTCATGGATGAGTGATTCATCACTATGAAACTTATTCCTATCATTTTTTATGTTTTTGAGCTACTACTCAAGCTCATGAACCTTGTTGGACAGGTTTTGATTGTCTTCAAGAAGTCTTCTCTTTTCATGCTTCCTATTATCCTTTTCTAAGCCCAGAAATAGTTTAGCTACATTGAGCTTATTTTCTAATTCCACTATTTTTAGGTTCATTTCCTCCTTGGCACATAGGAGTAAATAGGTTTTTTTTTTGAAAGTTCATTTTTCTTGTCACTTTCTAATGAAGACTCTTATTAAAGAGGAGAGATAGTGTTTTTAAGAGATTTTGACTTTTTAGTCAACTCTATAACTTCCTTCTTGAGTTATTTGTTCTTCTTCTCCAACTCCATACTTTGTAAAAAAAAGATCATTAAATGCTCTTTGTGCATCATAGATCTCTTCATTTTCTTCATACTCTCCCTTATCTTCACTACTCGAGTCACTTGTTTCTAAAAATGAACTCATGGGAGTACTGAAAGTCATAAAGGCTTTGATCTCTTATGAGGGAGCTTCCTCACTACATAAGGACTCATGTTCCAAAGTCTCGGATTCATTATCCCATGTAATAGTTATGGCTTTACCTTTTAACTTGTACTTGTGCTTCTTATTGCCACAATCCTCAACAATGTGTCACTTTCCTTTGCACTCATAACAAATGGGAGGTTCTTTAGAGATGTCACATTTGCTTGTTCTTGGAGTAATCTTTGGTATTTCTTCGAAAAAACTTCTTCAACCTCTTAGCCATAAGAGCCAAGTCATCAGCCGAATCTTCATTTGATTTAGAGGGTTCTTTTACCTTAAGGGCAATGCCCTTCTTCTTGGTAGATTTCTTAATGGCCGCTTCAAAAGTTTGAAGTGAGTCAATTAACTCTTCTAGTTTCATGACTTCTACGTCTTAACTTTCTTCTATGGCATTCACTTTAGGCCTAAACCTTTTGGTGAAAGACCTAAGTTCCCTCCTAACCACTTTGGACTCAGGAATGTCCTCACCTAGAGTTCTCATAACATTTACCAAGTTCAACAACTTGGCATTGAATTAGGGGATTTCTTCATCCTCCTCCATCCTAAGAGCTTCAAGTTGAACCGTATATAAGCTTGGACATCTTTATGGCACTTGTATCCTCATTGGCAACAGAAAGAAGTTTTCACTCTTCCTTTACCAACTTAAGATGAGCTATCCTCTTAAACTCATCGGGGGCAAGGCTACTTGCTATGACATTTAATGCCCCAAAGTTGAACTTGTGAGTATCCCCCTCAACGGGGGTCCACTCACTTCTTGGTTTGTCAGGCTGTGTATAGCCATCGACTATTACAATCCATACCCTTGGGTCATAGGCATTAAGGAATATCTTCATTCAAGATTTTCAATAGCCATAATCAGTTTCATTGAAGAATGGAGGGGTGCTAATGGACATACCACTATCTTCTCTAGTCATCTAGGATATTTGCTAAGACCTTATTCAAGATGTTAAGCCCTATGTGAGTAACCTAGGTTCTGATACCAATTGAAATTGCTCTAAAGTTGTCCTAGAAGGGATGAATAAGATATTTAATTTAATTTACTCATTTTTCAATTTTATCTTGGGATTGATTTTAATCTTTTTAACTTAGCCCAAGTGTATGTGTGCTCCAAAGTGTCTACTCAAATATTTTTTTAAACAAGTGCTATGTAAGAGTAATAAAGAATATTCAAGAAAAGAGAGAAGCAATCACACACACAAATCACAAGAAGAGATTTCTAGTGGTTCGGCACTAGGGCCTACCGAGCTTAGGTATATTTCATTTAGGTATTATTACAACCTGAGTCAATATACAGAACCTAATTACTTGCTCACAAGTAAACTAAAGAACAACACTTGGTGTCTTCAGCTAGTGTGTACTACTACTGGTGTCTCCAACGGAGGTAGTTACTCTTTCGGTGTCTCTAGAGGAAGCAAAGCAAAAACAATAATAAGGATGAATGCAAAGTAAAGAAAATATTACCACAAGTTGGTTGATGCTACTTGTTTCTCAAAGTGGGGTTCTCCTTGTTAAGCTAGTTTTTCTTAGCTACCCATAAACTCCAAGTACTTGGCTATAGTGCTCCTTGAGCTCAGCCAAATATGAGTTTTCTTTAAGGAAAGGCTCACCACAAGTTCTCCTTAATAGTAGTAGAGTAATATTCAAGAGAAGAGAAAGAGGGAGTGATTCTAGTGTATGATGTTAGCTATTTAAGCTCAAAACCATTAGGGTAATGGTGTTTTCCACAGTGGGGGATTCTCTCAATATATTAAACATTTTAGCTTTCTCTAGACAGCTTGGAGTGTTGGAGATATTTACCCTAACGTGAAAAGTTTCATTTTATAGATGTAAGGAGCACCCTAGGCCTTTGGATTTGAATCTTTTATAACAAGTAACTTTTTAGAGCCTTAGATTTCAAAAAATGGGTTCTAATTTTGAAAATCTCTCATTGGAAATCATGTTTAAATTTTATTCCAAAATTTTCCTCACAATCAATTGTTTGATTTGCAATTTATTGCGGCTCACAATCGATTGCGGCTCATAGTCAGGCTTGCAATTAGTTGTCTGATACTAAATAAAGTCTGGAATTTTTGGTCCAAATTTGTTTTGCAATTGATTGTGACTTATGGGTTTGGACCTTAGGAGTTCTTATTCTACTCTCAAATTTTGGTCACAATCAATTACATGAAAATTGATTGCTTAATTTATAATCGATTACGGCTTCCAGAATTTTTGGTTCATGGACTTGGCACTGTATGGGGGTCTATCCTTGGGCCTTTTTCTTTGGGTTTTGTGAGAGACCTATCACCATGTCTACATTGATTTTAAGATATTAAAATGATGCAATGCATGCTTTATACCTTTCTTGGTGGAGCAAGTCCGAAGTAGTTTTTGGTCTCTTCTTTAAGTCTTTGGTCATTCTTATCTTCATGTCTTGAACTTGTGAGAGCATAGGACACTTACGAGACACATACCACTACACATTTGACCATGGAATTGACATACATCAACAATCTTTAATGTACTTGTACCCTCATGAGTAACAGAGAGAAGCTTTCACTCTTCATTTGTTGTCTTTGGATGAGCTATCCTCCTAAAATCTTCTAGGGCAAGGCCACTTGCTATAGCATTCAATGCCCCAAAGTTGAACTTGTGAGCATTCGCCTCAGCAAGGTCCACTCACTTCTTGGTTTGTTGGGCTGTGTATAGCCATCGACTAATGCACACCATACTCTCGGGTCATAGGCATTAAGGAAAATTTCCATTCGAGATTTCCAATAACCATAGTCACTTCCATTAAAGAATGGAGGAGTGCTAATGGACATACCACTATCTTCTCTTGCCACCTAGGCTCTTATACCAATTGAAATTGCACTAAAGTTATCTTAGAGGGGGGTGAATAGGATATCTAATTTTTGGTTATCCCTTTTAGCAAATCTTGGGATTTATTTTAAATTGCTTTTAGTATTTTTAATTTAGCCCAAGTGTTTGTGTGTGTTGCAAGGTGTCAACTCAAGTATTTTATCAAACAAGTAATATGCAAGAGTGGTAATAAGCATCAAAGTAAAGAGATAAGTAATCACACACTCAATCCACAACAAGAGATTTCTACGTCCACTCTAGGGCCTACGTCCACTCTTCTAAATCTCACCACCAAGCTTAGGTATATTTCATTTAGGTACTATTACAACTTAGGTCAATATACAAAACCTAACTGGTAGTTCACAAGCAAGCTAAACAACAACATTCAGTGTCTCCAATGAGTGTGAACTACATCCGGTGTCTCCGGCAGAAGCAAAGCAAGCACAATAGTAAATATAAATGCAAGGTTAAGCAAATATTACCACAAAATTGTTGATGTTACTAGTTGCTCAAAGTGGGGTACTCCTTGTTGAGCTACTTTGCCTTAGCTATCCATAAGCTCCAAGTACTTAGTTCTAGTGTTCTTTGAACTCATCCAAATGTGAGTTTTCTTTTGCAAAAGACTCATCACAAGTTTTCCTCAATAGTAGTGGAGTGGTATTCAAGAGGAGAAAAAGAGAGAGTGATTCTAGAGTATAATGTTAGCTATTCAAGATCAAAACCAGTGAGTAATGGTGTTTTTGTCAGTGAGGGAGGCTCTTAATATAGTAAACTTTGTAACCCTCTCTAAGTAGCTTGGAGTGTTGGAGATCCTTTACCCTAATAGAAAAAGTTTCATTTTATATAGGTGAGGAGCACCCACAACCTTTGGATTGAAATCTTTTAAAATGGTTATATTTTTAGAGCCTTAGATTTTGAAAAATGGGGTTCAAATTTTGAAAATCTTTCATTGAAAATCATGCTTTATTTTTTTTTCTCGAAAAGGCCCTCGCAATTGATTGGGAGATTCCCAATCGATTGCTGCTTATAATCGATTGTGGATCTCACAATCGATTGTGGCTTAAGGTCAGGCTTGCAATCAATTGCTAGATCCCCAATCGATTATGGCTTTGGGAGTCAAGGCCCAGATCTATTCTGCAATTGAATGCAACCTAGCTCTCAGGAGTCTTAGAATTGCTCAAAAATTTGGTCGTAATCGATTGTGAGATTCCTAATCGATTCCACTAAGATTGATTACGAGATTCACAATAAATTGTGGCTCCTAGATTTTGGGGTCTTGGTCTTAGCACTCCAAAGAGGGTCTGTCCTTAGACCTTTTTTCTTGGGTTTTGTGAGGGACCTACCGCCATGTCTACATTGATTTTAAAGTCTCAAAATGCTATGAATTGCATGTTTTATACCTTTATTGGTGGGGCAAGTTTGAGGTAGTTTTTAGTCTCTTCTTCAAGTCTTTGGTCCTCCTTGTCTTCTTGTCTTGAACTTGTGAGAGCATAGAACACTTACAAGACACAGACCACTAAACATTTGTCCATGGGATTGACATACATCAACAGGAGGGTTAAAAAATCTCCAAATTTTTATCAGAGCTATCTCATATATCTAATCATATCATATCTAATAATTAACTCAATATGACATCTATAAAAATTTTAAAAATAAACAATAATTATTGAAAATTAAAAGTTTAGAAAAAACCAGTTTTTAAGGCAGGTTTAGAGGGACTGTTTTGAGACTCAAACCTACTATAAAATTTACCAAATTTTTATCATAGGTAGGATACCTTCCCATGAGCTTGCTATTAAAATTTAAGCCTATTTGGCTTGGTAGAAAATTTAGAAAAAATGGGGAAGGGACTGTGGTCAGAAAACAAGCGTAGTAGAGACAGTTATTGTCTCTACTGTGTTGAATTAAGAGGATGATAATTGAATTAATTTGAACATAAAGACAACATGATTAAGTGCTAATGATGATTAACTAAGCTAGGTTTTAGGCTTACCTGAATTAGAGCTGAGTCTATGGTTAAGGCTTGAGCGTTTCCCACACTTTCTCTCTCTACCTTCTCTATCTTTTATTTTCTCTTCTCTTTTCTTTCCTTCTAATTTTTCTCTCAGATTTTCTTCCTCTTTGGCACGAAATTTGGTGTATTTATAGGCTTCAAAGGGTTGGGTTAAGGGCTAGGATTGAATCTTAGAAGATGGGAGCTGGAGGGCTAGGATTGAATGGTGTGGGGAGCAAGACTCCTCTCCCATTGGTTGGATTCAACTAGGGGCTGAGATTAATTCTCAAGTCGATAAGTAATATATCTAGGGTTGAGATTTGACCTTGTGCTTGCAACAAATGGACAGTTGAGATAACGTTAAGGGTTTAAGGATCAAGGGTGAGAGATTAAGTCTATCCATTCAACAAATCAATTTGATTGGTTGAATGGATTCATGAGTTAGGGTTAGTTGTGTTAAATCTAGGTTTGCATAGGGGTTCTATAGGTATTTGAAATTTAGATTTCAATCTTAGGGAAGGTTCACAAGGGTGTATGGAATCAAGGGTTAAATGATGAAACTTGCCCACAACTCTATACACTTTGATTGGTTGACGGGAAAACAGGGTTAAAATGCCTTGTGCCAAATTTAGGGTTATATGGGAGGTCCATGGATATTTAAAATTGATCGTAGAGGGGGTACATAGGGTGCATAAGGGAGATTCAAATCCAAAGGTGATGGTTTAAGATTTTATATGAGAATGCATTAACAAGCATTGATAAGCTAAAATCTAAATAAAGCAAGCTCATTAATCTCATATGCATTAAAGTCATGGCAAAATGTCCTATTACTTAGCTATCTCATTTTTTTTGGGTTCCCGTGCTTGAAAATACACAAATTCAAAGTACATTTTTGAAGTTTCGAATGTTTTAGTTGCAATGGATCAGTTAGAACCAAATTACGATAAGGGTATGTTGTTGAAAATAGGGCTTTATTGACCTCAAAAAGTCTCAAATAATTACTAGAAGGGAAAGATGGTAAATTTGATTTTCAAGGTCTTCATACAAAAGGTGACTCTCAAGTTTTGTGAGCTACAGGTTCAAACCACTCCGAATTACGACACCCGGGTAGGAAACCGTGCTCAAGATTCTCTTTTAGGCAAATGGGAAAATCTTGACTGGAAATGCCCCTAAAATTATTGGAAGTCTTCGTGGAAATCCGGGTTCACAAAGTATTGAAGTTCAAAGAGCATGGGATTCACAGGAACTAATGATCTGACCATTGGATTCTCGGGCAATCTTTGGGAGCTTTACAAAGGGGTTTCACTTGATGAAATAGTGTGATCGTAGCTCATTGAAGAATGGTGGTATTAAGCTAGTAAATGTCTTATGTTGCTCTAGTTTAAGAAATAATCTTTTAAGGACAGGGAGAAAACTAAAAAAATGGGTATAACCTTACAGAATTTCGAGTTTGGGAGAGTTCTCAAGGGCGTACCATGTGTCAAATATAGACAAAAGGTGTTTTGACCAAATTTGGACAAAATGTGGTGACTAGGCTTGTAGAACTTCTAGATGGACCTGTTTGGAGTGACAATATTTTAAAGGTCTCAGAGTTATCAAGAAATGACCACTAACAAACTGAATTTTGGAGTTCTGGAGAATTCCCGAGGTTTAGTCGAACACCTAACACTTGGTTTAAATGTGCTACTCATTTTGAAGTAATTAGGGGAATTTAAGTAGATTGACCTTTCAAATGCTCTTGTCCATCAAGGGATTTTTTGAAGGCCTCTTTGGCATGGAGAGATAGGCACTGACTAATCAAGATTTGGATGTTCGAAGAATATTTTGGACCTTTTCTTGGGGATTATTAAGAGATTCGTACCATGATCGTGGGGTTAGACTAGAGCATACTAACATTATGTTTGGACATTAACCTTCAGGACAGGATATGTGTTTGAATTTTAGACCCTTTTGGAATATAAGACTTTGGACTCATAGACTTTGGCTTCTGTATTAGACTTGTGTTCGGATTTTGACTTCCATATTAAACCTTTTGTTTGGACTCTGACTTTTGCATGGTACTTTCGACTAAATTCTGAATTATAATACTTGTATCCATTATCTGGATTCAGGACTTTGCATTAGACCCTTTGATTAGATTATGTTTTACGAACATTGGCCATATCTCATCTACTTTATTAATTATTTTCAGTTGGACTTCTGACAATAGTATAATATATGTTTATCATCCAGTTTTGTAATAGCATGATATCTTTGTTGTTTAGTCTTTATTTAGTTCTGCATCGGTTTTTGACATGTTTGTACTTGGACTTATGCTTCTCACTTCATATTATCTATAGTCAGTATAATTGCTTATATGTTGGGACTAACCCAACCTTTATGTGTTCTAGACTAATTTGGGCTATAGGTCATCACATACGGAGGATTGTCATGATGACATAGCCATATTTGTTAGTAGTTTTGAACTTTGTAGACTCATTAGACCTTTGTTATATATAGATATTGTGATGGGAGATTTTATGTAATTTCCCTTTGTTTATGCATGGGTGAAAGGGAACCAGAACTTGTTTTTTTAAATGAAGTATCATGGTTCATCAACCTTATTTTGAGATTATGTGAGGTATAAAGCTTTGGTATTACTTTTGTTGTACTATTGAGTTGATTGTATAATATGCTACTTCCATTGCCATACTTTGATATTGTGGATATTGAATGTGGATTATAAGATAAGAGACGTACGTAAAAATTTGAACCGTAATATAGAATATGTGTGTGAACTGATCATATTCATGTGCTACACCTCCAGATCTGGGGTCCAATCCTTATGCAAAATCAGGTTGGGTACGGTGTGGGGGCTTGATTATTCTGGTAGTTTGGATTGGTCTAAAGGTCCCTAGATTGATCCAACATAGCTAGGCCGATCCAATTTTTGGTGGATTGGTCTAGTGGTGAAAAATCAGCTTTTTGCAATCAAATTTAGAAGGTCCTTGTGGGATGAAACTCCTATAAAGCTCGACCTCTATATTCTATATAAAGTTTCTATTGTTGTTTAGGGTTTATGAGAGAGCAAAAGAGAGTGAAAACTTTTGGTTTTGTGAGATATTGAGAGATAAATCTTGTAATATTCCAAGAATACTGAAGCTTTCTCTGTGGCTTAATGGGTTTTTCCTCAACTTGGGTTTTTCCACGTAAATCCTATGTCTTATGGTATGCTTGTGGTTCTGATCTGTTTTGTCTTTGATTATTTTTGTTTTCAACTTGTTTTGATATGATTAATAGGCTTGGTTTAACCCCCAACACTCCCCTGTCCATGTGATTTGATCACACCCATCCACCTCTTGATGATCAAATCTCATCTGCATGTCCTCTTATTACACCACATCATCCTCTCATGCCACCTCCTCTTCATTTATGAAATCATCATCACATCTCCTTATCCCTTCTTACACCTCACCTCCTCCTCATTAATTCCCTTGCCATATGGATACCTCATCCATGTTCTCAAAACTCATCATCACCTCCTCTTACAACTCACATTCTCCTCATTGATGCCCTTGCCACATGGAGACTTCCCTACCATGCTCTCAAAATTCATCACCACATCTCGTTATCGCCTCTTACACCTCATCCCTTCCTCATTAAAGCATTTGCCAACATGGCTCCTTATAACCCTTCATCGCTCCATTCATCATACTAATCTCTTACCCCTCTTCTCCTCCCATCACCTCCCTATTACACCCCCTTATTTCCTCATTAATGAGCTTTCCACATAGGTGAGTTCAATCCCCTCTCCCACTAGTGCATATTGAAGCACATGCATTCATCCCCCACACATCATGCCATGCCAAATGTTACACATCCAATGGCTGCAAATAAATTGAAATTCAACCTAAATTTGTCCCTAATTCATCCACATGAAAACACATACCAAATGCATCCCATATGCAACCCATTTCAAATCCTGACCCATACCCACTTCCAACCCATGTTTTTTTGCTATAAATCGGGGGCTCCCCAAACATTTGAAGGGTTGGAAGATCGCCGGAGAAGAAGGACTAGAGACCTACCTAAGTGTCTACTTGTGAGCACATCCCTATCTCCCTGTCTTTTTTTCTCCCAAGCTCGTAGCTGGCCACTCTAGTTGTTTTGGTATCTCTGTTATGTCACATTGTAGTAAGAGCCCCAATGGAAGGAATAAGGGTCACATAACCAAGCAGTAATTCCTATAAATATGAAGTCATATGTATGGGCTAAGGATTTTTTGGAAATTAGAAATTTTCACTTTTTAATTTTGACTTTACTTCACAATCATTAGATAGTCTTTGCAACCAAGCCAAACTGATGTAAAAGAAAAAATGAAGAGTCAAGAATCTTTTGAACAACGTGATGATTGTAATCTTGTATTTGATACATTTTCTTGTATATTTTATATTTTCTTGTAAGCCTTAATTATAGGTTTTCTTTCTTTTTTATATGAATAAGATATAATTAACAAAATCGGTTTAAGAAGTGTAAATCCCCTAAATATAAATAAAATTATTCTAAATGAAGGGGTAATTTGTTATACACTACGAAATTTGGTGTATGGTAATGTACAACTCCAAAAAAAAAACCCCAACAAGTACGGCTCCCCCAATCTCTCCCTATCTTTCTTCTTTTTTCTTTTCTTTTAAAATTTTTATTTAATTATCTCAGTTTTCAATTCAGTGGGCATCAACCCATTCTCACCTCTTTTTCTCCAGCAAGGTCGCATTCACCGCTTCATTTCTTTGATTTTTTTTTTCATTTGCTGTGTTTGAGGGTTGGGTTTTTTTTTTTTTTTTTTTTTTTTTTTGTTATTATTTTGCTTATTCAGCTATGTGTAGATTATTATTTGAAGTATTGGGAAATCATATATGACTTGATATTCTTTATTCAATGTCACGACTTCTCAATGTTCTAGAGTAGAACCAGCACCTGTGCTTTCTTTGAATTGGTTTATGAGTCTCTTATTCTAGAAAGGATTTCATGGATTTGGTTCACCCACCTTAATTGTTTGGAATAATATTAACGTACAGTGGTTGTGTGGAATAGACAGGAAAAATCAGGGATCTTGTTCTTTTGGATCAATGAAACTTCGTGCATAAGCAACCATTGGGCCCCATTTATGAAAGAATGCTTGAATATGAAAGCGGCAAAAGTAATAAAATGGTTTAAACATCAATCTTGGTCTCCTCACTCTAGATTGTAAGAGGAATTTGGGTTTTCTTTTTAACAAAACTTCATATCGTTTTGTTGGATTTACTTATTTTTTAACATAGACTTTATCTACAAAATTTTTGAAAAAAGAAGATCGGAGTCTTTGTGCGGTATTTGTTTATTTATGGCTTGTGATAAGGTATGGATTATAAATATATATTTTTGAACATTTTTCCTCATAAATTTCTCTTCCAAACAAACACTCAAAAAAAATTTTGGAGTCATTTTTATGACACTTTTAGGTAAAAGTTTGCAAAACATTTTTTTAAGCTCCGTTCTGTTTTAGCCCCATCAAAGTCTTGCGAGCAAATAAAAGGAGCTTATAAGAAATATACTTATAGAATGCATTGGTAAATATATCCATGTTGTTGGTACATTAAATGAAGCTTACCTGGACCTAAAACAGAATTTAAAAGACCATAAACCTAAGGAAACCTAGGGTAAAATTTTATCTATAAAATGAAAAAAAAAAAATTTTAAATCCTCATACACTTATTGATTGTGTTGACTCAAGGTTGTATTTGGGTG
>JAOXJP010278056.1:0-19702 GCA_025762735.1 Platanus orientalis | reverse complement strand
AATACTTATTGTAAAAAACAATTTTTATCAACTAAGCTATATACTATTGATAATTTTAAAATAATTAGTATATTATTATTATTATTATTATTATATATATATATATTATGTATGAAAAAGTTCGGGCCTCAGGCCTAACTCAGGCCAATTTGAGGGATGGGCTCGGGTCGGCCCGGTCCATGCCCAACCCTACTCTCGGGTTGCAAGATTTAAGTGTTTTTTGTACTTGGATCGATCCAAAGTTGTGAAAAACACTGTATAACAGTCTAATCTTTAAAAAAAAAACAGTTTCTAATCAATGGGTAAGATCTCTTAACCGTTTGAAAATGTTCGAATTCAAGGAACATGAATCAAATTCGTCCAATATATAAGGAGAAGAACTCGAATAAGCAAGTTAATTGTTATGAACTAAAATTACAACTCTCTTGCTCTAGATTTGGGAAATTTAAGAGAGGTTCAACTCCTCACTCTATTGAAAATCTCTTTAAAGCTTAGATAGGAAAATCTACACCCAAGGGACCATTCTCTACTTCCACCTTGCACCTACTAAGGAAAATCATCAAGTGGAAGAAACTAAGGGTTGTCTAAGCCTTTGTGAAGATAGGTGGGCTTGATAGTCACATTGTGCTCAAGAAGGAGCAACCCATCAATATTGGCCCAAGAAACAATTATGGAACAATAGTCACATCTTGCTCAAGGAAGAGCAACCCCAACTTGTGTGCAAAGGCAACATCAACATTCATAGAGGTAAATCATTGCCTTAACTTTTATTAAAGTTATTGAGACCACTCCCGCTGGAGGCACTGGGAGAATTAGCACTACCACCGAAAACACCAGTAGTGTAGACCTATAGCTCTTCCACCAGAGACACTGGAAGAGTAGACCATAGACCACACCCGTCGGAGACACCGGGTGTAGCTTGCTTGGCAAGTAGACTAGGATTTTGTTAATTTTATCCTTGATTGTAATAGCTTCAATCTTAATAATATTACATAGCTTGGTGGTAAGCTTTTGAGAATGGATGTAAGTTGTTGTGCTAAACCACTATACATCGTGTGTGTATTTGTGATTGCTTGTAGTTTGTCTTTTCATTTATCATCTTCAATATCAAGCATTACACATATTGAATCAATCTCACTTGTAAAGCAATTAAACATATTCATATCTATGTGCACAATTCATTTGGAATTAAATACTGGGACAACTTAATCAACTAAGTAACAAGTGAATTTAAGGGCAATCTAAAAAGAATTTTTAAATAATCATATTCACCCCCCTCTAGGATCTATACATAAGAATTTCAGACACAAGGTGTCAAGTTTGAATTCACTAAGACTTACCTAAAAGGGATGCGGGGTGTTAAAAGTAAGGTCCATAGCTCATGTTTAAACCTCATGAGTAGGGTCTAATACACTTTTCCAATACAAACCACATTTAGATTTTTAAATTCAAGATCTCTTTTTTCACCCATGGTAGTAGGGTCCAAATCATTTTTTCTAAACTTTCAAAACTAAACACTTTTGGTGAAGAAATCGATTCGAAAGAATTCAAAGCAAATGCAATACGATATTCTTTTAAAACTAAATACTTTTCGATAGGGAAAACCTATTCGGAAGATTTCAAATATATACAATTCAATATCTTTTCAAAACCAAACACTTCGATATAAAATTTAAAAAAAACTAATTCAAAACACTTAAAAACATTCTTTTTTATGCTTTTCAAAACGGAAATGATCTATAAGACAGAAGACATAACATGGTGGAGATATAATCTTAAGAGTCTAATTCCAAAATAAAGTCAAAAGGTTTACAATTCACTAATTTGTTTGACTTGTATAAATTATACATTTAAAAGTAAATCACTAACCAAATCTAATCAATCAATTTGATGATTCATAACATTCAAGTATGATTTGGAAGCCAAATTCAATAATTAAAACACTTAACATGCAAAAAAACTATCAATCTTCACAATATGATGCCAATAAGAGGATTAGAAGTCTTAAATAATAAGATATAATCACAAGCTTCATTGAATAAATCAATTTATATAATAAATCTTTGAAGATGAGTAAAATCCATGGCTATTTCAATTATATCTGTTACATTCAATCAAATCGCAATAAATTTCATATAGTGCATAACACTTTTCAGATTTATCATAAAATGATGATAGAATCAATGATCATAATGAGAGAATTTGGTATAAATCATTTAGATTCAATTAAATAAAAATATATTTAAGAATCAAAGGGAATATCATCATTTATAATGCACAAAATTGAGATTCAATGATTATAGAAATGAGACAATGTTTCAAACAATTTATAATCACTTGCTAATGAATATAATTCTTGCAAAATCACTTGAAATCTTTTAAGAAAAATTATGAAAACACATTGATCTAAGATCATTCAAAGTCTATTTGAAAACCTCCAAAGAATTCGTTGACATGTACATTGATCTAGTATCCTAAGAATAAAAATAGGTTACATAATAAGCATAATTACTTACTAAACTAACTTAGATTAAATGATCAAATAGAAATTCAAATATCTAATGCAAAATACTAAAATCAAATAAATATATGATATTATGAATGAAAACAAACTAAATGCAATGCATAATTACACACTAAATTGATTCGGATTGAAAGATCAAATGGAAATTCAAATATTAAATGCAAAACACTAAAATCAAATGAATCTATGTTCATAGAAATGAAAACACGTAGCATATAATGCATAATTACTTACTAGAGTGATTCCAATAAATTGATCAAATGGAAATTCAAATATCTAATGCAGAACACTGAAATCAAATGGATCTATGATCATAGAAATGAAAACACGTTACATATAATACACAATTACTTACTAAACTGATTTGGATCAAATGATCAAATGTAAATTCAAATATCCAATGTAAAACATTGAAATCAAATGGATATATGATTCTAGAAATGAAAACAAGTTACATATAGTGCATAATTATTAATAACACTTGATTTCTTTGTCATTCTTAATTTTATGTGCAAAACTCTCAATAAATCCACTATTCACTTCCTTTCTTTGTTATTCAAATAGGTTTTCATGATAAAAATACATTAGATGTAAAAGAATAACTATTGAAAATTCATAAATAAAGCATAAATTAAACTAGATCTAAAATTTAGAGGCTAACATTGCTTTTTAGAAAGAGATTTATCAACTTCTTTCTTAGTTCTCCATTTTTTTTCTCTATGTTTTTTCTTCTTAATGTATTCTAGGTTTAAATTGGGTAATGTAAAGTTTTGTATCAAAATCAATCAAATCTCACTTATAAGGAAGGGAAAATCATAATTTTCGCACGTATGCATTTTTTTCTCGATTCATGACTTTCGATTGTTATAATTTTTTTTCTTCATATATTCGAATATTTTTTCAAACATTCAAGAAAATTTTGTTTTACACTCCTGCAATATAGTCAAGTGTTCAAAATATTATTTAAATGTTTAAAATTTTTTGTTTTACTTCTCTTCATTCCCATGGGTCATCTCTTGGAATATGTCTCTCCTAAGTCCTAACCCCTATATTCCGTCATGTTACGTTTCAATTTTAATTCATAAACCACTCAACTTCTCATTTGATTCTTATACTACCCTGTTTTAAGTGACTTGGACATAATGCGGAGTGTGACACTGTTAGTCAGAAGCATCGAATGACCTAAAGGTTTTATTTAAACTCCAACCATCTTTATAACGCATTAAGATGTTTTGTAAACACAAAAGATCTCTTAACCCAAATAAAAACAAAACTTTAACAATCTTCTATTAATGTCCTGTCTATGATTAGATATTCTTATCCAAAGGTCCATAAATTATCCTGTTTGATGTCATTAACAATCATTCAAATAATCACATTAGAATATATGAGACCCAATCAAAGTCATCCAATTAATGATTGTTTGGCCAATAATCCATTTTTTGTAATTAAGACCCTAATATTTATATATCTGTCATAAAAATCAAATAATCAATAACACCTATCACAATGGGGTAAAAAAACATTAAAATTAGAAAATCAACCAGTTTAATGAGCAACAAAAAAAAATATTAGGATCTATTGATGACTTAAAAAATAACCAACCATCTTATTAACATAATCGGTGATTGGAGAGCAGATCATACTTGATTAATATTTATACAACTAATTAAACTCTCTAATAGGGCTTTCAATGGTCAAATATGCTATATGTATGGTGTGTGACACTTATTATTGTCAATATAAATTATCTAATTCTCTCACCAACATCATATAATAGATTGCTCTTATATTATGATTCATGTAAGCAATGCAACCGTTTTTAGAAAAAATTATGTCTCAATTGCTAGATGATATAGCAGTGTGAGCTCAACCCTCCCACCAAAACCAATAGCTAGCATCTCCAAAATGCCATACACATCCACCATTCAATTCATTTTAGAACCTGACCAATGCTAAGTACCCATTCAATTCATTTTAGAACCAATACACTTTTTTTTTGTTCACCAACCCAAACATTTGGAATGTCATGCAATCATTCTTCCACCTGACTCTTTACTACATCTTTGACCCATATTCCTCCATCCTCTTCTATCTGGGAAAACCCTACCTTAGTAATCGATTTTGACCTTTCTGCCACCCTCAAAGTGGTTAAAACAAGTAGGGTTATGGAGGCAAGAAATTTGTTATGATCTTAAGTTGTTTGACAAGTGTTTGCTCAAGTTTCAATAAGATGAAGCAAAATAGGAGATTAAAACAATGTGCAAATCCATGCGAAAGCGCTAAAAATAGCAAAAACTGTAAGTAAAAAAGTTATGCATGTTCCTGAAACAATGCATCCTCGTACATCTATGGGGGTTATGGAGGTAAGTCATTATTGAGCAATAAAGAAGGTCAATCAATCTTAAATAATAAAAAAAACCCAAGAAAAAAAACGCAACTCTTTGCTCAAGACATAAATCACATATTTATTAGCCACATACATAAATATCCACTCACCATTTTCATGTATAGAGAGCAATCAGTACTGTACCAGGATACTTTTTCGTATGACTACAGATACCATGAGGGTGAGATAGTACCGATCTTGTCTAAGGAGATAATTGAGGGTGAGGTCATTCTTAATAAGATGGGATATGTTTGCAGAGGTGATTTCATCCATATTAATTTCATTCACTTTTTAGGCTCATTTCAAGGCTTAAACTACCTAGATTACTTTCGTGCTCAAAACTCGGTCTCAAACAAGGGAGCCACGATTGTGTTAAGGGTTGTATTAAATTACATTGTAAAAGTATAAGAGCAACAGAAATAAGAGAGATTTGAGCGAATAGGGGAAGGAAGAGAGATAAAATAAAGTTGATAGTTATAGAAGTCAAGACTTGCAATTAGGGTTAATGATGTATGTTACTTTAAAATTTTTGATTTGGATTTGATGAATAAAAATAAGAGAGAGACACAAGGGTTGCACTTCAGGTAAAAATGAAGATTTGGCACACCCATCAACAAGACAATTAGGATAGAGGGTGATGGTGTGGGGAATATGGCTACAAATCGGGTTAGGCCAGTCTAGGTTTGGGTCGAGGTCATCCAGAGCCTAGCCTAAAGTATATCAGCTAAGCCCAAACTCAACCCGAGGCTGGTTTCCTAAACTTGGCACAATTTGAAATGACAGGCTTTAGGCTAAGTTTGGGTTGCCCGAACTCAACAGGGGGAGAAAGAGACATACAATCATTATATGAGATGGTGTATATAGTTGTTGGAAAGTTATATTCTATTCCATCTACCAAGATCTAACCAATCAAATGTAAAGCTAAGCCAATATAAACTGGGTCCACAGACATACCATTATTGTTGAAGTACCTAAGCAAATTACCACACCATAAAAGTTTTATGCTCAACATATAAGGAACCCTATGTAGTGAATGTTGTAATAAATTTATGCTTGTAAGGATAGATAGCGAGACCTATTTTGAATCTGTAGCCTACCATTAATAGAACCCCCTTACTGAGATTTAGGGATGTCTTCAAAAGCTGGAAAGCCGTATGACTAGCTTTGAACTTTAATTAGCATCCAAGGAATAATAAAGGATAAAATTTACCAGTCATATTCTTCCAACAAAATCAAGTATTGAAATGGATTTTATAACTTTCATAATAGAAACCCGAGTTTAGTTGGAACAAGCAATAGTCGAATCAAAACCTATTACTTTGTCTCTTCACATAAAGAGAGATAAAGAGAGAGATAATGGTTAAGGACGAGAGAGGTGGGAGAGGACGCTGTAAATAGTTAAAAGTATTTTTGTCTTTAACAGATGTAAATCAAAGTTTATGTTAGGTTATTTGTAAATCATTGGATTAGGATGTAATATAATGATGTACATTTTATATTGAAAATGTTTAATATATAAAAATGTTCGAGCCGAACCATGCTTTAGGCATTTTTACACCTAATTGATCTTAACCTAAAATTTATTTTGAGACTAACATTTAGGCCCAAACTTAACCCTACTTGAACTCAAACCTACTAGCCAACACAAATTCTGGGTTGAACAATTTTGAACATTAAGCCAACCCAGCCTATTTGCAGCCTTACTAATGAATAGGATGATGAGAGAATCGGCTACCCATTGGTTTGTTTAAATAAAAATCATATTTTAGGTATTAAAAAAATATAATATTTTTAGTTCAAAGTAATTATTTTAAATCATTTGATATATATCATACAAACCATACAAATTTAGGTGGCAATACCATTATCTAATATTGTTATCAAAATCTTGTTGTTTCAAACATTATATAGCACTTTTCCTCATTTGTCCATAATAATATAAGAAAATTTGGGATTTCAATGTTGACACTAACTATAAAACCACTACAATATAATGAAATAATTTTTGTTTGTCTTTTCCAATTGTGTTTGAGATAATTCATACATATACATGTGTAAGATTTATTTTTATAATTTAATAAACTAAAATTATATGCATGTCATTCATTTTCTCTTTAATATGAAGTGATACTAGTCTTCTAATATTATATATTATTATTTTTATATAAGTTTTAAAATATATTTATTCTACATATTTAGAATTTTATTTATATATACAATATATTAAAAAATATAAATCTTTAAGATAATTTAATTTATTTCATGTGTTTTAAACTATGTTATATATTTTCCTAATATTTTAAAACAGTCTTAAAAACAAAAGAACATACATATCTCTAACCTTTAGCTAGCATTTAATTCACATTACATATTGCTTTCACTTGGTTAATGTATAAATTGCATAAAAAAAGATGCAATATAGTCAATTAGCATTATAGTTATAACAATAATATTCATTTGAAATAATTTATACATCAACATTTATTTTACACTATTTTTTTTTTTTTTTTTGTATATAGCATTTTGGATATTAAAAAAATTAAATAATTTGTTAAGAAGAGCCTTCGAAACTGATCAAATTCCAAAGTTGTTATAAGGTTTAATTGCATTAATTACCCTTTGAAACTACACATCACGCCATTATAAATCTATGCATTCTCGTAAAATTTGCATAAATAGATCTATACATAATTCAACACTTAAATTATTTTTTTTAAATTAAAGAGTTTTTAATTTTCGATAAAATTCTTAGATGTTGATTAACTATAGTGGTCACAAGTACTTGTATTATCTAAAAATAATCACCTTTGGTGCTAAGTATATCACTCAGCACTTAAATCATTTGTTTAAATTAAATAATTTATTGATTTTCAATAAAAAAAATTAGATCTTAGAAAAGTAGATTGACTAGAGTGGTCAAAAATAATTATGTTAACTAAATTTAATTACCTTTTGTGTTAAGTATGAATTATTTTTAGTGATGATATATGCAAAAGGCCTTATTAATAAGATAAAATACATATAAGAGAAGCGAAATGATATGATAAGGTCTCAAACTTTACAAACCCCTAACAACAAAATAAATAGAAAAATAAAAAATTTATCTTTTTCAATCGAAAAAAAAATAATTGGTTGGTGAGGGTCATTAGCAAGGCGCAAACGAGTTGTTGGTAATTAGAAAATATATATATATATATATATTATAATTGCATAATGAATTATTTTTTTATTAAATATATGACAAATAAATTCATTATATTTACTATATGAATGTAAAACAAATTTAGTAACATTTAAATGACAAAAACATTGTAATATAATAGCATTGAATGCATAAGTCACAAACTTTAGAGATTCATAACGCCTAAGAGTAGGGTCGATTTAATAGTCACTCAAGTTCTAGGAACTATGTAAAAATTGTATATTTAATTATCAAACATAAATATAACATGTAAATATGTAATTATTATAATACAAAGAAAAAGTTAAATTTACAAGATACAAAATTTAACAAAAATCACTATTAATCTATCAATATTCAATGTTTTACTCATTGCTAATTCTTTACTTTATTTTATGTATAAAAACATACGAAATTCAATTCACCCAACAATTTAATAAAAGTTTGTTATTACTCATTTTTTTTTTACATTTAAATACAACACTAATTCCAAAGTTTTTCAGTACTTAATTTTATATCGAATCATGATCAAGTGATCAAAGCAGATAATTTAAAAATAAAAATAAGTTAAAATTGGATAAAAACAATTTTATGTTAAAAAATGAAATAAAACTCAAATTTTCTATTTGTCAATTAAGGTTTAAACCTTTTAATTTATCAACTACGATAAAATAAAATAAAAAATATAAGAAAACTTTATTTATTCCTATGAAAGTCTTATTATATGTACTAGAACTAAATATTTATTTGAAACAATTTTTTTAGTTTTACAAGTTTCTTAATTCTATTAATAATAATATTTAATCGAAAAAAATAAAGCATAGAATTTTGTAAGGCATATATCACTAATTAAATACACTATATGAAATAAGATATACTAAATCCAAAATTAACTATTTTATGATAAATCAAATAATAAAATATTAGATTATAATCTTCTATTGCCATGATTGTTACCTAATAAAATTGACAAATAATATCTATAACCAAGTTTTACAATTTAATAAAATAACATTGGATTTATTTTTTTATTTAATTTATTTTTTTAGTACCCTCATAGTTCTATTTTATTAATAAAATATTCTAATATAACTATCACATATCTATTTGGTAATGTCTCTTTATAAATATAATTTTTATTTTATAACTTTTTAAAATAACATTTTTATAAAAGAAATATAATTTAAAATGATCTACAATAAGTTTTAAAAATGTTGATTAAGTTAAATATTTCTTAGATAACTTATTTAACTTGTTAGCTCTTAAGATTATGAAATGTAAAAACTGTTTAAAATTAAATACTTGTGTTAAATGACATATTATAGAATTGTTTGTGTAAATTGAAAGAGGGTTTACAATCAGGTATTTACAAAAACATCATTCCAATATTGTCATCTAGTTAATCATGATTTTATCATTAATCATTAATTTTTTTACAAAAGTTATTATAAAATTAAATTTTAGTATCTTTGATGCACAAAATCACTATCTATTTAATTTATAATTAACATATTCATTTATACATAACCAACAACCATTTGCAAATAGCTTTCAAATATTATTTTTCATATGTTATACTCATCAATCATTATATGGACGAATTCATGTTTATGTTTATTTATTTATAATTAACTAATTCCTTTATGACTAAAAAAAGATAATAAATCAATGAACATGATGTTTGATAGAAGTATAAACTTTTAGTCTATAGGTCTCATGTTGTTTCTTAACAATATGTGTTACCAAGAGATAAATATAAAATATGATTATTTAGTTTGTAAAACAACCAATATTTATCAATTTGCGATAGTTAGGAGAAGCGGATTTGATGGTGAAGAATATGATTATGGCCAAAAGGTGGAAGGAACATCAAAATTATAGTGATTGGTGGGGCTAATAGATCGGGTATATGAGAACTTGAGTGGATTGGTGAGCATATACGATTAATTCAATAAATTGTGAGGGCTGATGGATTGGTGACCATAGATGACTAATTCAATAAATCTAGCTTACCAAAAATTGAGTGATGTGAATAAAAAAACATATGTAGAATTATTGAAGTGGATATGAAGCAAATGGCGGTGATGTAATAGTTTGAGGTGATACCAAAAAGGTATATCTTAGTTTATATAAATTCCTAAGTATCTATACAAAATAACATAATTCTATCAAGTATTAATTGACATGAAATATATTCAGCTAATTTCAGTAAACCAAACATTAATATCCTTTATATTTTTAGTTAGTTTGATTTAATATTAACATATGCTTTTGTGATGGGTTTCAATTTTACTAATTAAAAAATAGGCAATAAATGATAATAAATTGCAATAAAAATTTCTTATAAAAGTCCATGACGTAATTTTTGTTGTCAAACAATGACTTAAAAGGAGTTAACTTTCTAATCACCAATATAAGTAACATGCTTATAATATACAAGGTTTCGCAAAATGTATAATCTTAAAAGAGAAATCATATGTTAGCATTGTCATATTTGTTACCACAATGTTGTAATCATTTCACTAGCTTGTTTTGACTTGGGATCCTTTGAATAATAAGTTTTTTGAAAAATCTACTTTTAACCATTTTATTAAATGAATGGATGATTAATAAACTCAGAAGTTACTATTGTCACAATAAACATTTATGTTCTTGTAACCTTACTAGCATTCAATCACTAGTTTACAAGGTTCATAATTATTAAATCTAGTGAAATCATCTACTAAGAAAAATGTAATATATATTTTAAGAATGCAACAAAATTGTGATGAGTCCCCATAAATTGGCATATAAAAGTTTTAGAGAATAGGAGTAAAAGATTAAAAAAGTATTTTATAAGATTTTTCAAACTTCATTGAACCTACATTTTCCTAGATATATCAAACATATATTTTCTATGGGAAGACAATCAATTTCAAGGTAGGATCATCTAACCAGTTATCTCATGTATGTCTATCCTAGTTCTTTTCTAAGTTATCACATTAATTATCCATATCTCCACTCACCAGGAAAATGTGAATCATCAACAATTCCATTTTATTTGTTTGTTAAATAACTTTTTTCATTATTTGTTAAGCCTTAATGATTAAACCTAAATATGAAATTAACATATTTTATAAAATTATTGATTAAATTGTATTATTTTTAATATTTAAAACTTGCAAAACATTATTCAAACGAATTTGTGTGATGAGTGTGTTAAAAGAATATATTATCAATGCCTTAAATTATTAAATTAAATTTCTCTTGTTGTATCCAATTAAGATATAGCAAGATCTTTAACATTTAAATTTAAGATTCACGTCATTGTATCATAAGTACGTATGACGGTTTAGGACTCAAATGTCTATATACCAATTACAACTACTTATTTAAAAATTATGGTTCCATCTGCTAAGCAATTTAATTTTTTACAAATTGATTTGTTGTGTATTTGACAAGTAAATTGATTTGTTTGTGAAGATAAATTAGTATTGAAAATCCCACTCGATGGGCAACAATATGACCATTGTCATTTGCTAAAGTCAATGACATCTATTTGTTTGGGATGATTGGTTTCCTTTTAAATGAATTAATTGCATATACCTATGGATTTTCAACTTTTTAAAAATGAGAGCACTATAAAGAATAAATCTATACATTCAATGAAATCAAGAATTATCTTATTATGAGATTCATTTTTTATATGTAATTGACTCAATAGTAATTCATTTATAGATGTGGTGTGGTTTTATGAAGCTTCTAATCATTGTTGACGCATTGATCAATTAAAGGTTTTGCCATCACTTGACTCTTGTAAGTCAAGTAAACTACTAGACCTAGTTGTTGTTGAGGGGACAAATTTCTCATAGTTGTTGCTCAATTCTAAGTATGTTAAGAATTATAATAATAATATACACTAACCTCCAAGAGGCTGAAAGTTTTTTTATTATCAGATCCGACGCATTTGATGCTTCCTCTGAAGTAAAATAAAAAAAGAATCCAATGCACTATGCAAGGATTAATTAATTATATTGGCATTTATCCCTCTTAAGACCAATTGATTAGTACAATATCAATTAATAAATGCTACTTTTATTTATTGTTTATTGGTTTTATCTTTCTACTTTAAAAAACTTTGGTTGAAGAAACAATGCTTTGTTGACATGTTTGAAGAGGTCACTAGTTTTACATGTAACCCACAATTTGAGTTTTTCATAATATATAGTTATCTTTATCTAGCTTGTCAAAAACAAAAAAAAACAAAAAATAAACAAAATATTACCAAAGAATTGAAGAACCTCGAAATTATTGATATTGGTAAATATTACATTGTTGAATTCAATGAAACGGAAGTGTGTGAGAAATCTAAGTGTGGAATATTACTCTTGTTACTAAAAAGATAATCAAATAGTATAAATAAAGGAATATTTTCTTATTGTTGAAAGTAGAATCCAATAATGTTGTAGCAAATAATTAAGCTCAGGTAAATCATTGATACCATATAAGATTTGAGACAATTGAATGTCCATTGTAGTTATCTCCTTTGATGATTGATTTGAGTGTGTTACAATGATAAGGTTCATTAAAGATATGATGCATTATTATATAAAAAATATGAGAAAAATAAAATGATAAGGTTAGGTCTTATCCTTTATAAATGTTTTCCAATATTGAATAAAAATGCCATAACAATGGGCTAACCTACTCATTCTATGTTTAATTCTGTTACAAATTTAAGATTTTATTAGCATTAAATGTTATAAAGAATATTTTTATTTATTGTTACAATTAAACTTTTTTTAGTATGTTATATAGTGGGACTGACGTATGATAGTCTAGTTGGCGAGACTACTAAACGAGGGAAAAAAGAATTTACAAGAATAATTAAGGTTATGTGAATGAAGTGTTAGTTATATTAAAGGAGTAATAAAGGAAAAGGTGTTTGGAGAGTCTAGAGGAAATGGGTAATATGTAATGCAGTTCAATAAACGCTGAAGCTAAGAAGCCATGTTATAATCATTGACAAGTGATTATAATGAGGAAAATTTAGAATAAGAAAAAAAAAAACAAAAGTGCTAAGAAATAAGCTAAGAGAGTTATAAATGCAACTAAATTTATAGTGTATAATGACCTTTATCATATGTTAGGTACTAGGGACATGGAAAATGAACGTATAAAGAATTCAACTCAATAATGAGAAGAAAATGTATAAATCATGATTATGTTAACTGCATTAAAAAGTGAAGATCAAAGATTCTCAATAAAATATAAGGTGATTAACAAATTAAGGAGTTATTTTCATAAAATATGATTTATGAAGAATTGGTTTAGGAGGATTTGATAGCATTGATGAGATTATTTATAATAAGTATCTTCATATAGTTAGATTGTTGAAAATTAAAGAGATGTTAAGAAAGGTGTAGACAAGATAGATATTGGGATCGAATTGTATCCCTATTGGCGTTTGAAAATGTATGAGAGACAATGACTTATATTGGTTAATTAAGTTGTTCAATAGGATCACTATATGGAAAAGCATCATGGTGCCTACATAAATATAATAAGGGGTGCTTAATTACACCAATTTTCATGAGATCAAGATTATAAGTTATACAAATATAACTTTTGAAGAAAGTGGTTGAGCATAGATTAAGACGTAAAACTAGACTATTGAAAAATCAGTTGAGATTTATGACATAAAGATCAATGAATTAAGCTGTTTTTATTAATAAGGTGTATGGTGGAAAAAAAGTTAGTGAGAAGAAACATCTTTATATCATATTTATTGACTTAGAAAAAGCACATTATAGGATGTTTAGAGAGATTATTTGAAAAATAAAAAGGCCTCGAGGTGATATATTGACTCAACTAAGGATGTGTATTACAGAGCAAACTAGTGTCAAGACAACTATGATAGAGACGAGTGAGTTTACAATTGTGGTAAGTTGTACATCAATAATCTGCATTATTGCGTCAGTATTTGTTTGCATTGGTTATGTATAAGATGACTTGGCATGGAAGTCCCATTGTGGCTTTATTTACCAATCATTTGTTTTGATTGATGAGGCTAGAAATGAGGTAAACATCAAGTTCAATCTATGAAATATGTATTAGAATAATAATAATTCTAACTAACCAACTTAAAACAAAATATATGGAGTGCAATTATAATAAAAAAAAAGAGAATAAACAAGGGAACAATTAATATCGACACCAAAGGTATACCCCAAAGTGACCATTTTTTGTTATCTCGACTCAATAATCCATATGGAAGGAGAGATCAAGAGGTTTTTGCTCATAGAATCAGAAAGGAGTGGATGAAGTATGGGAGTGATTATAGAATGTTGGCTAATCGGCAAGAACCCTTAAAATTGAATTTTTGAAATATATTTATTAGATAGTTATAAGACCAGTCATGATTTTATATTAAATAGAATATTGAGCAGCCAAAAAATAACTCATACATATATTGGATATGGTTTAGATGATGATATTGAGATGGATGTGTGGTAGAACTAGAAAAAATAAATAGAATAAAAAATCAACGCATCCATAGGAGCTTAAGTGTAGCAGTAATAGGTGTAAATTAAGAGGATTGCAAGGATAAGAAGAAGGCCAGAATTGATTCAAATTAGAATAGTGAGGGATGACACGAGTGTTTGTAATTTACTATCAAATGTGGCCTTATATAGAGGTCAATGGCAAATCAGATTCATGTAACCAATCCTTAATAGTCGGGACAAGGCTTAGTTGAGTTGCATTATAGTCCAATTTGATGCCATGTAACTTTGAACATGTCTGTTCACTTGCATGTGGAAACCAGAAGAAAAAATGAATGTGTCGTGGAAGATGGCATTTCTAACAAGGTTGACACACCTCTAAAAATGGCACAATTAGCGTGCACGGTGAGCAGGAGAGGCAACCGGTCAAAAAAGACGGTTCATCTGCATAGATAAATTTGGACAGCTTTATCCGCATGGATGATACCAATTGATGTGACACAAACTCATGCACAACATGACATAGGAGTGAAAAGAAGATGCAACTGGTAGAGGCATGAAATCATGCACTCCAAACAAGAACGAGAAGGATGGTTTGATTTGAATGAAACCACAAAAGACTTATTTTTTAACAAGAAATGATACAAATTTAATAAATGATAAAATCGTCAGTGCCGACAGTGAAATCTTCAACACAAAGTGATAAATCCCAAATTCAACTCTACTTACACCATGTGTTAAGTCTTGTATAGTAAATGAGGGGAACTTCTCTTTATAAAATTTATTAATAAACACATTAAATGTTTTTGCACAAAATACTAAAAAATCACATTCCCCATGACTATTTTTTCTATTTCCAAAATCAAATATTCATTCCCAACCTAAAACAACTTCCCCAATAACTACCACCTTATTCCAATAAGTTAGCTACAATTTTTAAACCACAAAGATAAGTCATGAACTTAACAAATTCTAAAGCTGTCACAAACAACAAATTTGAGAAAACTTCATGAGTCAATTTGTATCAATCTTTTATTAATTAGCTTACAAGCCATGTGTCATTAGAAATATATGAATCTACTTTCCAACCCATCAAACGACGTGTAATTATGAGCTTTTTAGAAAAAAATATGACAAATTTCTTATCAAGTGTCTATACTGACAAGCTAATTGATCTGTGGTAACTTTGTAACTAAACCTTTACCAATACCGAAAGAATTAAAGTACAAACTATATATCATTGAAAAGATATAGGAGTCTACTTTCTAACGCTTCAAACGATGCACTAATTTTAGATTGATTTACAAAGTTATGTCCGTTTTTATAAGAGGTATCAAACTGAAAAAAATAAGATTTTTTATGCATGTTAATACGAATGATCGATCATCCAGGAAACAATGATAGGAAATAAAAATGACAAAAAAAATCTCTGTTGATCGATCATTATTGGCCCAATGATCGATCATCATTGCTTAAAAGATACTAAATTTTTATTTTTTTTTGAAGATTCTAGAAACATAGAATAACCCTAGATAATGCAATATATACCTAAAACATAACTCATTTAGATTTAAAACAAAAGAAAATGAATAAATGAGGGAGAAATAAAGATTTGGGATAAATGAGAAGATAATCCCCTTTTTCAAGAGTAAGGAAAATGAGGTAGTTCAAGAGGTAAGGAAGTCCTACTTGACTAGATGATGTAAAAACTTGTAGTAAGTAATTATACAAAGCTTATACTATTTTTATTTATCATATAGGTTCTTAGACGTCTTGTATTGTTTGTATGAAGATTTTCCTTATATGATTGAGAAGCCCTTTGTTAGGATCTTAAAATTCTTTATATAATGTGTGATTTATGATGAGATATTGTCATTTCATGCTTGGATCTTATAAATCCTTAATTTAATTTATAAAGAAAAGTGGTTTTACATGATATGTGTATGCATTTCCTTAAGATATTGGGTTTTATAAGTTTTGAAAACTTTTAAGTTAAGATTCAATGAATCTATAATCTTCATGATAGTTATTAATGTATTAAAAACTTGATTTTTCATGAAAAATATGAATACTTAGATTGTAGTTAAGCATCTTTTAAAATATTAGTGTAAAATAAACAAATTGATTGAGTACACATGTAGGAAATGATTATGATACATGTTGACTCCTATTAGAATGGTAGTAGTTAATGATAACATTTAAATTATTTAAAAATTGTTATGGAATGATTCAATTATACTAGCAAGTGTAGGAGTTGAAGTTGAATGTTTTTTATATGATATTAGTGAATGATTTTAGTGGTAGAATACATCTTTTATTACTATGTTAGAGAATGCATCATGTAATAACACATGTTTCTTGATCATGATTAAAGAATGCACCATAAGATAATGAAATAAGATAAGTTTTTCATGAACTAATGATAAATGGAATGGATAAATGATCAAGAAAAAAGTTAAAGATTATAAGAAAAAAAAAGAGAATAAAAACATTTGTTAAATTGGTGTAAGAACCCACATATGAGAGTACAATGATGATTAAAAAGTGACGATAAGTAAAAATGACCAAGACATAAAGAATAATGAATGTGATAGCCTTTTCGTTGAAAATAAAATTCAGTGGTGAAGTATGATGAGTTTTACATTGATAATACAACTTAATGGAAAAGAATGATGGCCCTCCCATTAGGGTATAAAAATTGGTTCGACGACCCTCCCATTGGGATATAATGCAATGGTATGACAACCCTCCCATTAGCATATAAACAATGGTATGACAACTCTTTCGTTGGGGTATAATGAAATGGTATGACAGCCCTCCCATTGGAGTATAATACAATGGTATAATAGTCCTCCCATTAATGTATAAACAATGGTATGACGACTCTCTTATTTTGGTATAATGTAATGGTATTATGGCCCTCTCATTAGGGTATAATGCAATGGTATGATGGTCCTTATGGTTAAAGGTAATACAATATGTCAAAGTGAAAGTAAGTGTAATAAAGTTTAAGTGATACCCTTGTCATTGGAATCATACAATGTGTTAAAGAATAAATAATGTAAATGTCCCATTACTGGAAAAAACTAAAGATAAAAATAAATAAATATTGATAATGTATGTAAAATGAGTGAAATCATGTTAAAAATGAACAGAAAGTTCGACAAAAATACAATGACAAGAAAATAAAGAGAAACATATGAGCTTCAAAAGTAAAATTATATGTTGTATAAAGAAAAGAAAGTATTGAGACAAGAAATGAAAACATCTAAGTTTTACAAGTAATAAAAAGTTTATAAATTATATAAGAAAAAATAAGTTATCAACATAAGTAAATGAAATGTAAATAAAATAGTGAAATCATGTAATCTTCAAGAGGAGATAAAAGTTCATAAGCTATGTAAGAAAATAATAAAATGTATACGATGACCCTCCCATTTGTGTATAATTCAATATTATGATGTATACGATGACCTTCATTAAGATATAATTCAATGATAAGATATGTATGATGGCCATCCTATTGGGATACAATTTAATAGTAAGACAATCAGCACCCAAATTTTGACTCAAGTCTATAAATGGAGTCAGATGGTTTTATTACAACATGGAATAGGACCAAGGTCTAGACACCCCTGAGCTTTGAATAGGTAGACATTCTCAACAGACATTCTGGTTGCAAACACAATGAAAGTATTCTAAATCATCAACATCCTGAATTTGCCAAACTTTGTAAGCCTCCCCACATCAAAAGACTAACAAATTATCATTTTACCCCTACACCCCCAAAAGCCCAAATCAAACCCAATAAAATCCCACTTTTCAACATCTTTTTATCAACAGAGACACCTTGAATTTGTCAACCTTCATAAGCCTTCCTACATTGACGCATCGAAAGGTTGGTAAATTACCATTCTACCCCTGTACCTTTAGAAGCCCAAATCAGACTCAATTAAATCCTACTTTTTAACTTCTCTACATCAACAAAGACATCTTGAATTTACCAAACCAATAATAAGTCTTCCCACATTGAAGCATCGAAAGGTTGGCAAGTTACCATCCTACCCCTATAGCCTCTGAAGGCTAAATCAACTCTATTTAAACCCATTTTTCCCATAACTTCCCAAAATACCCTCTACAAAGAAGGCATCTAGGTCTTAGCCACTTTCGCAAGGCCTCTAGCATCAAAATCCCAAAAGGCTAGCAAAAGACCATTTTGTCCCTATATCTCTAAAAACTCAAACCACAGGCTATAGAACCCATTTTTCTCAGGATGCTCCAACCATCATCAACATTCCTGTATTGAGACCCAAAAGGTAAGAAAATTATCATTTTACCCTTATACCCTCAAAATAAATCATTTTTTCAAAAAATTAAACTTTTAGAAAAACCCTAGAGACTTGATACAAGTCAGGAACTCAGCCAGTCGGTGACCATACCCTCATAAGCCCTAAATATTCCCAAGAAAAACCCCAGAGGACACAATGTCCCTTAATTGCCCAAATTTGTCTCTAAAGTATAACAAATGCACCTGTATCAGCCATGAATACTCGGTGAGCCCCTGAGGACTTTCCGAAAGTCTAAATCCATCAAGGTCAGACTCATTCTTTCAGGATTTTTTAGATCTTTGATAAATTCCCTAATGGAGAAACCCTTTCACAAACCTAGCATCACTCATTGATTCAATTCTTCGCCAACTCAGGGCATGTTTCTCTATTAGATGACCCCCTTCAGAAATCTCCCAGAAATTCATAAAGGGTCAGATTATCTGCCTGTTAGACCCTAGAGCATCGCAATCCAAGACCTTAACAACCATGATTACAATCACACCCCATTCAAACCCAAAAAAAAACCAGTCACAGGATCAAACAGTATTTTTTTCGGGATAATTCAGGATTTAGAGCATAACTTTCATCTCAGGTATCTGATTCATACGCAGTTAGAGCCTATGGCTCACAAATCTCAAGGGCTACTTTTCATATGAAGATTCTAAGGATCAATTTTACCTTCTTACCCTTCTTTCATTGAACTCCGCCAATGTTTGTATCTTCAGACATTGCCGGTCCCAAGCCCGGATGAAGGAGGAGGGTGGCGTCAGGTTGAGAGCCGGCCTTAATAAACTACTC
>JAOXJP010278045.1:0-19702 GCA_025762735.1 Platanus orientalis | reverse complement strand
AAGATGGAATGTTATCCTAACTAACTAATGGAGTGACCTAGGTCTAATCCAAAGCATATAGACATGTGAGAAATGTAAGCATGTGAACAATTGATGCAAAACTTATAGATATATGAGAAATGTAGGCATGTAAGCAATGTAGGCATGCAAGCATGTATATAAACATTGAAAAGCATATGTTTAGCATAATTTAAAGACATGTACATGTAGAGATTAAACACTCACCAATGGAGTCGCCATTCTATAGACATCGACGTTCGGGAGGGGTTCAAATTCTCCCACCTGTCCGTGGTTTCCAGGCCCACTCTTCCGTGCGTGATGTTAGTGCGTGAAAGGTCGCTAACCCTTTTGTTGAGGGATTAGGCTTTTCTTGGAGTCACCACCAACTCGGGGTTAACAGACGGAGTTGGACATCGGTTCTCTTCTCCGGGTGGAGAGGAGAAGTCTAGACCCGAAGGTTTAGGGGTTTAACTCCTAATACTGGTCTACATTCTTAAGATAAAGTATAAGTTGTTTAGTTGCATTTGGGAAAGGTATTAAGCACCCCAAATCCCCGCCTTATTGGGGCAGCTTCTCTCATTCATACATGTTTTGAATTATGCTAAACTCCATGCTTGTTAAATGTACAATTATTGGTCTTGGACTACCCCCATGGTGTGATCGTTATAGTTCGACCTGAGATATAGTCTCGAGTGGCCTACATACTTGAGCTTGTGGTTTAAGTGTTTCTAAGGTTTTGTTGGGATCAAACTGTATGTAGTAGTTCTAGGGGTTTATTGTGTATGTCAATCTAGGTAGTCAAGTACATCTGACTATGAGAGTGATGTAGGGTAGATTCATTTCAGATTGTTTGTATACTTACAAAGTACTCTGCACTACTACAAAATGTAGACAAGTTAGCTAAATAGGGGCCAGGACTATGTTGTACCAATGTGCATGGTTTTGAGAACCTAGCTAGGCTATGGCCAAGTCTCAGGGTCTTTGGGTCGCAAACCATTATGACATAACCCTAAGGTAAGATGAAGACCATAAAAGGTTGAGACATGTTGAAATGTAGTGAAAGGGTAGGTCGACTTAACTTGGTCATACTAACGTAACAGCCACGACTCAAGCGTTGTCTCCCAGGTAAAGTTCGGGTATCTGATACACTTATAAATTACAAGTGTATAATCAACCGTACTATGATAATTAGGAAAGCTGAAAGAGATATTTGCAATGAAGGGATTCCTAAAGTATGTCTATGGAATGAATTGGTTTAAAGTTGGGTTTCATTTGGCTTTTATAAGTCTAACATCTGAAATTCATCCTAACGCCTGTAAACAGGGTCCAAAGAGGTGCCTAAGCAAGTGGATAAATTCCAAGATGTTAGTTGCCTATGTATAGGCTTTAGAGAAGGTCAAGGTTCATTCGAGTGAGTCCCAGATCCCAACACCTGAATTTCTCTAATGCCTACATTTCCTGTAAACACCTAGACTTTAACTGATTAAAAATTTGGTGATCTTTCCAATCATATATGATAAGCCTATACTTATCTAATGCATGTTTTTTGAACTGATGCCTATTTGTGCTATCAACGCCTATTTCTTAATTCATTAAAAATAAGTGTTAGGTTGAACAGTCTGTCTTCCAGAGGGTATATCTCTCTCTTTAGAAAATTCTGATTTGAGTGTGGTTAGTCAATTTGGAAAGCTAAGAGAGAGATCTTTCCAACCATATATAATAAGTTTATACCATTCTAACGCTTGATTATCCATACACCAGTTTTTTTGTCAACGCCTATTTTTTAATTCTTTAAAAAACAGGCATTGGGTTGAACAATCTGTGTTCCAGAGGGCATATATCTCTCCAAAAAATTCTGATTTGGGCATGGTTAGTCAATTTGGAAAGCTGAGTGAGAGATCTTTCTAGCCATATATAATAAGCCTATACTTGTTCAATGCTTGTTTTTCCATACGTCAGTTTTTCTGCCAATGCCTATTTTTTAATTCTTTAAAAATAGGCGTTGGGTATGGACAGTCGACACTCTAGAGGGTATATCTCTCTCTATAAAATTGTGATTTGAGCATGGTTGGTCAATTTGGAAAGCTAAGAGAGAGAGATTTCCAACCATATATAATAAATCTATACTTGGTCTAACACCTATTTTCTACACGAACGCTTATTTTCCCAATGCCTGTTTTTTAATTCCCTTAAAAAATAGGCGTTAGAACTATGACCAAAATTTAGCAACCTGATTTTCACCATTTGGACCCCTTAGAGGTGTGGTAAAATTCTAAAATTTGGTATGCTAGCAGGCAATACATATATGAACAATATATAAAAAAAATTGGCTTAAAATTATGCTTAAAAAATTCACAATAAAATCAGTAAATATTCCCTAAAACTAGGTCTTAAAAGACCCATTTTTTTGGGTTTGTTTGGGGGGCCATTGTGACGCCTTCCATAGCTCTAAAAATTATGAAATTAAATATATAACACCTACATGTGTCTATTATAACATAGTAAAAATTTGTCTCAAGCAGCCCTCTACAAAATTCACACAAAAATCAGCACTAAAACTGGTTGAAAATAAGACAAAGTAGAGATTGTTGAGCCTCTACTGTGTACCCGAATTAAAGCAGTGCTCTAGCATAAATTGGACAATATAACAGTGATCAAACTAACATGATTTAAATATAGATGATGAATTAAAGCTAGGTTTAGGCTTACCTTGCTTTGGAATGAAGGGTTTTGCACTTTTCTTCCTCTTATTCTTCTTTCTCTCTTAGATTTAGGGTTCTTCAGTTGCCAACCTTTAGCTCAATGAATTTGGGGCTATTTTTAGCCCCAAAATGGTTGATCCAATGGTGGGACGAGGGGATAAGGCTGAGGAGATGAAGGGCTAGGATTGATCCAATCCTAATTGAGGTGGAGGGCTAGGATTCAATCTTAGTGAAGGGTTAGGATTGAATTGGATGGGGAGGGATGGATAGGTGACATAGAGAGTTCAAAGGTGTGATGGAGGATGTGCTACTTCAATGGAAGGTGTGATGGGGGGTGTGCTAATGAGGTTGGATGGAGGGAGTTATGGAGATGTTATTTGGTAAAATCCAATTGGGTGCAAACCTAAAGGGTAGATCTTAGGATGCTTGATGGGGGGTTCTAGAGGGTTCACTAGGGATTTGAAATCTATCTAGGGGATACTAGGGTGGAGGGTGAGAGAAAGAATCCAATGATTCCAATCCAAGAGGCATGGGTGATTAGTTAAAGATGAGAATGCATTAAATGCAAAATATCTCACTTTAGCTAATCTTGAATAATACCTTGATTTTTTATTTTTCCGAACCCTATCACTACCGTCACTCTATGTGAGCTCCCAAGCTTGGAATTTGGCCCAGTTAGTGTCAATTTTAGAAGTCATAGATGCCCCAATCGTCCTGGTCCAATCAAAACCAAATTAAGAAAAAGGCGAGGGGGTAAAATCAGGGTTTTTTGGTTAAAAAGCTCTCAAATGTAAACTAGAAGGCAAGATGGTCAAATTGATACAAGGGTGACATAGGGATAGATGTTCTCCACTCCAGGTGATTCATAGCTTCTGACTACACGAGATTATGGTACCCGAGCAGGAAATTAGGTCAAAAATGATTTTTTGAGCGATTTACCAAAATTGTACAGGAGATGCTGTTGGTTTCTCTATAAAATGCCGCCTTGGGTCATATATGTGGGATATGAAGTTTGAGGAGTCTTAGAGCTACAAAAGTTGACAGATTGGCTATTGGAATCCCGAGCAGCTACTGGGAGCTTTCCAAGGTAAAGTCGCTTCAATAAATTAGGTTTCTGTAGCTACTTGAAGCTGGGTGGAATTAAATGTCCAGACATTCCCTAAACCAAGGGTTAGTGAAATGCTTTATTAAGGACAGGAAAGATTCTGAGAAAATGGCTCTAACCTTGTTGCATTACGAGTCCGACAGAACTTTTAGGGGCATTTCCCGTGTCAAATACAGATGAAATGCATTTTTTCATGGATCTGATAGTTTTGAGGCTCTGAATTTATAGTGGTGTGGCCACTGACCATCTGAATTTCTTATTTCAGGTGTGCACCCTAGAGTCGGTCAAGCACCTGATTTTTAAACCTGATTTTTCATGCTTTTTAAAGTATTTGAGGGAATCTTGGTGGATGGATTTTACGATAGCCCTGGCTCCTTAGACATATTTTCAAAGACCTCGTGATTCTAAAGATATGGACACCGACTAATCCTGATTTGGAGACCTAGAGAGCATTCTAGCTCGAAAAGGGCAAAAAGTGGAAAAACAGCCTTTTGACCCTTGGGGGAAGATTTGAGATTTTATAAAGGTTCAAGACTTCAAACTTTTTATCTTAGATCTGGAGATTTGAAGCTAAGGCTGAGGCCAAGGTATGACCACTGACTTTTCTGGATTCGGATATCGGATAAATCTCCGGGAGTTTTTGTAGGAGTCATTTTTTTGTCAAGGTTATCATAAATTGAGAAATTGGCTTTTCCTATTCTCGAGTAGTGTCCGAATTATGATGAGTTTTATGGAGGAGGGAGATTCAGGGATGGATAGGATCTAAAATTACACCATTTGGATCACAGGAGAAGCTCTAGGGGTCCTTTGAGGGACTAGGGGTAGTTTTCTGAGTAGAAAGAGTAAAATGGTAATTTTTCACCCGATGGTGGAAAAAGGTGAAAATATGAATTATTTGCCTATGATGCTTCATGATAAGAAGGCTTATGTAGGCTAAGAAATTCAGTGATCTGGATGACAGATAGTGAGTATTGAGCTTTTGGAAGCAAAAGGGTAAAATGGTAATTTTTCCATTTATGATGTTTTGCTAGAGAAAAGCTTATAGGAGGTGGAAAACACACTGATGACATGAATGGGCTCTAAAATGTGGACCCTCAAAGTCCTGTTGGTTCTTTGAGAGAGATTAGGGTTTGTCTTGAAATGGTGCATTTTGGGCTATAATAAGGTACTTTGACTAATTCATTTGTGATTGGAGCATCTGGAAAGACCTCTTTGGGAATGCCTAACCTCCTAGAGTCCAAGTTTTCTCTTCCTAAGCCCTGGGTGCTTAGAGTCTTAATGCCTAAATGCTGTTATGTTGTCCTCATGCTGTCACATGACCCAAGTCAAAATTTGGGTGTTAACACTTGCCATAATAATGTTTACCTAGAACCTTTCCCCGTAGGGTATGAGATCCATTTGTTCAATACCTTTTCGAATTGGGATTATCAGTTCTCATGGCAACACCTGTTCAAGTTTATGCAATCATGTCGAGAGGTCATGCACAAAAATAATTTGCTATTGTGGCTGCTCTCACTCTCATTAAATGGTCTAGCCTTAGATTGGTACATGGACTTGCCAGCACACTCCATTCTGTCTTGGGATGCCTTCATTGAAATGTTTATCTAATAATTCATGAGATCCAAGCTTGAACCATGCGATCCATGGAATCCAGATCCATTACACCAGCTAGAGGATTAACAAACTTATGAGGGACTTAAGGGGTCACCAGATTAGATTGTTGCTCAAGTTCTGGATGATAGACACCATGGGGATTTGTAATAACCCATCAAGAATGAAGTGTATCTCACTTAATTCCCGAATGGATATCAGCTCCCTATTGTATATGCCGGGGCTAGTGATCCTCATTATCATGTCAAACGTTTCTTATAAGAAACAGGGTTACCAAGGACCGAGCACAACCTGTTGCTGTAGCTTTTCCCTCTCCCTAGATTCCCATGCCTTTTATTGGTATATAACCTTGCCAACCTACCACATATCTTCTTGGCTAGTAGTCCTTGACCATTTCTACAAGTGACAAAGGGTGTATAGGCATGATCCCCAATACCTACGAAGTGTGATAGAATTTTTACCATAGGATCAATGGGAGTCAATATGGATGGTAGTGAGTCATCAACTATCGCTAACTTAATTTTTAAGGACGGAAAAGAGTTCATCGATGATGATTCTTCTCTTCAGAGTATGCCACCTTTGGTTTCCGACTCTGAAAGCTCCGAGGGCAATGTTGGAACATTTGCCACGGCATTGGAAGTCTTCTCCGATATAGATATATCCATAGACTGGCAAACTGAAGCCTGTGATGACATCAAATTAAAAGTCATTCATTCCCCATCGAGGACCCAATAGCAAAAGCAACAATCTCACCAGGTGAAAATACTATCCGGGAAACAGATAGTTCCTCCCCCCGGTGGCTTCACCACCAACCAACAAGATGATGCCAAGAAAATGCCAGCCATCAAGAATGAACACAACAAAGTTATAAAGAAGTTAGAAGGCATGGTACCCTATAATGTTCTCACACATGTGAAGAAGATTCTATCACTTCTAAGCATATATAATGCCTTACATCTGTCGCAAGAATTGAAAGAATCTCTAATCTATGCACTTACCAAACCCGATGAGTTTACTAAAAAAGAAGAAATAGCAAGGGCTTCCTAGTAGACAACAACTCAAGAAGGTCTATGTATGCCAACAGTCACTTTTGAAGACACCGACATATATTTGGATGATCCAAACCATAACCAACCCTTATTCTTCACAGGCCATATCGATGAACAACCCATTTCTATAGTCATGATTAATGAAGGTTTTGTTGTCAATATTCTACCAACCAAGACATTGTCTTATGTGGGAATAGACCCCTCCCAACTACGGCCAAGTAATCTAGTCATCCAGAGCTTCAGTGCCTATTGGGGTCCAACAAACTAAAAACTAGGTTTAGACATCTCAAAGAGTGGACATCTTTCTTCATCATTGATACCGATACAGAGTATAATGCACTTATTGGCCTCCCATGGATGCATAAGTACTAAGTGGTGCCATCAACCATCCATCAATGCCTTAAAAACCCGTGCCAAACAGAGAAGGCACTATAGTTGAAGATGATAATGCTTTCCAGTCCACTGATTCATACTTTGTTCATGCCAAGTATTATCATAAGGGTGAATCCCCAATATTGCAGAGCTCTAAACTCGAAGAAGGCATTACCTCTAGGGTACCACGCAAGCTTAAGGTGAAACATGCTTCTAGAATTCACACAGGAAACCCAGGCTTACTCCTCAGATGTGTGGCCTAGGACTTTGTCCTAACCTTAGCAAAATCATCCACTTCTAAGGTCAACGCTTATCACTCACCAACAATTTTCCTCCTAGAAGAAGCCCCCAAATCCACAAATGTGAATGTTGGGGCACCCAGAAAGGAACTCAAAGACCTGGATAACTTACTACTGTACATAAACTTACCCCAAAGTTTACTTAGTAGTGTGGGCTTTGACCAAGAAGGACAATGGAAACAATCTTATAAAAGGAAGGAAGTCTTCACCCTGGATTTTGAATGCTTAGTCCTCAAGACCAGACAAAAGACAAACACCATAGGCATGAGGCAACAACTAATACCACTAAGGGTATCCACCAATGTGGTCGCGTTACGAGATCACCATTGGTTAAACCATGATGACTCGTCCATACATACAATCGAGGAAGGATCCACATCACATAACACACAAATAAGCTTAGCTCAGCCACTAGCTAGTCAAGATGGAGATATACAAGATGAGTCCATGTTTAGGTGTTTATTTACAATAGCATCTTGGGAGCTAAGCATTGACTCTATAGCCAAGGATTTCATTTTAGAGCATGTCATGCCTACACCACTGGAGTTGGAGGATGCATGCCAATCGACCGTTGATGACCTCATTGAAGTAAACTTGGGAACTCAAGAGGACCCTTGTCCCACCTTCATCAGTATATGTTTGTCAGCTAAAGAATAGAAGAAATATATTACTTTCTTACAGCAAATTGGGATGTGTTTGCATGAAACTATTCTGAGATGCTTGGCTTTGACACTAATGTGGCGATCCATCACTTGGCCATTGATCCTTCTCAATGGCTTGTCAAACATAACTCAAGAAAAGCATGACATGACATCGCTGACAAAATAAAGAGGTCAAAAAGTTTTTTTGCTGCATTTCACTCATATGGAGCAAGAATATTCTTCAGACCTCCAAATCAAGATTAGTCAATTTCCATCTCTCTGAAATCACCAGGCCTTTGAAAAACTATCTAACGAGCATTAACTTTCGCAAAACTTATTTACCAAGATTCCCTTAAATACTCCAAAAAGTGTAACAAATCAGGTTTAAAAATCAGGTGCTTAACCGAATCTCGGGAGTTCATCTGAAATCAGAAATTCAATTAGTCAGTGGCCACCTCATTGTAAATTCAAAGCCTCAAAACTACTAGATTTACATGAATTTACAGAAAATCCATGGCCCAGGTGATCATTTCTGTCCAAACCAAGAAAAAGCATGTTTCGTCTGTATTTAGCATGCGGAATGCCCTTAAAAGTTCTCCCAGACTCGGAATACGGCAAGGTCAGACTCATTTTTTTAGTTTCACCCTTACTCTCAAAAATGAATTTCACAAACTCCTGGTTCAAAGAATATCCAATCATTCAATTCCACCTGGATTTAGGTAGCTATAGAAATTGAATCTCTCAAAGCGACCTTGCTTCAAAAAACTCTCGGCAACTGCCCAGTAATCCAATGACCAATCTGTTAGCTCCTATAGCTCAAGGACTCCTTAATCATTAAATCCACCAGATATGACCCATGACAACATTTTACAGAAAAAGTAGTAGCTTTCCCTATCCAATATTGTTAAATCGCTTGAAAAATGGTTTTTGACCTAAATTCCTACTCAGGTACCGTAATCCTATGAAGTTAAAGGCTGTGAATCACCTGAGCCCACGGTTATCTATCCCTAGGCAATTCTTGAATCAATTTTACCATCTTGTCCTTTTAAAATGCGTATGAGAGTTTTTCAGGTCAAAAAACCCCGATTTCACCCCCTTACCCTTTTCGTAATTCGGTTCTAACTAGACCAGCGTGATAGGAACATCTACAATCTCTAAAAATGACACTGACTGGGCTGGCTTTCTAGCTCAAGAGCTCACGAAGAGTGATGACAAAGAGAGGGTTCAAAAAATCAGAAAAAATCATTGTTTATTAAATGACCTAAAGCTAAAGATATTTAGCATTAAATGCATTCGCACCTTAAGGCCATTTTTGACAACCCTTGAATTAGTATCTTCCCATTTGATCTTCCTCCTCCTCCCTTAGATCTACATCTTGGATTTCAAATCCCTAGAGAACCCATCACAACCCCCCAATTGGCATCTCCATGCCCCTTGAAGATTACAACCAATGAGATGTTGCCAAAGGGCATCTCCTATGTCTTCCTTCCACCTCACCTATCCATGCCAACAAGCATAAGTCAATCTCCACCCTCTACCGCATTTTAGCTGAATATATCTCAACCCTCCACCCCATTTTAGCTGGGCACATCTTAGCCCTCCACCTCATTTCCACCTAAACACATCCTAACCCTCTACCTCATTTAGGATAAACATCATCCTAGCTCTCCACCTAGCAATCCCCACCTTCCATTGTACCAAGTTGGGGCTATAAATAGCCCCAAATTCGTGCAGCCCCAGGTTAGCAACAAAAACCCTAAAATTTCTAAAGCAAACGAGAAAGAAGAAGGAAAAGAGAAAGAAATTCACAACCCTAGGCCACTTTGAACCGAAGGTAAGCCTAAACCTAAGTTCAATTCACCTCCTTTCATCATATGTCAAATTAGCATGTTGTTATGCTATTCAATTCATGCTAAAGCACTGCTTTAACTCAGGTTACACAGTAGAGGGCCTCATTTTTTACCTATTTTCATACTGATTTTCTTGTGATTTTGTAGAGGGCTTCTTGAGCCAAAATTTGACTATGTTAGACTAGACATATGTGTTATATAATATATTTAATTTTATGATTTTAGGAGCTGTGGAAGACCTCAAAATGGCCCTCTAAACAGACCCCTAAAATTGGGTCATGATATGAAGTCAAAAATTTTATATGATGTTCATGTATATGTTACCTAATAGCATGCTTAATTTTACAATTTTTTCAAAACCCTAAGGGTTCTAAATCAAGAAATCCATCTACTAGATTTTCTCCCAGCAACTAACGTATGATTTTTAGTGAATTAAAAATCAAACGTTGAGCAAACAGGTGTTAGGAGAAAAATCAGGCATTGATATTTGGGACCCACCCCAAGGAGCCCTAATTTTTCTCCAGCCCTGTCCCATGGTAGACCTAGCCTTTGGAATTCAATCCTATGTACACGCACCTATGTAAGCCCTCATTTCTTTCCTAATGCCTGAATTTAATTTTAAGCATTGAAGTGAATTTCAGTCATTAAGCCTGGTCTTTAAAATCTTTTTTTTTTTTAATTTTAGCTACGTGTACGTCCATCCTAAGGTCAGTGCATGGACCTAGGAGAGATCCTACCCCTCTAGGCCCCACTTGTGGCCCAAAAACCTAAGTTGGCTGCTGGTTTAGTATCTAATGCCTGAATTTTCCCTGAATAAAATTCAGGCATTAGATAAAAAAATAGGCGTTAGGCCTATAACAAATGATCATGTGGCCTACTTTGGGAGATCGTATCTCCATGTAGCCTGCATCTAAGACCCTTAGGGTTGTATAGTGCAACCCTAGGAAACTTTCCTTAACCCAAACCACGAGTCCCATAATGCTAAGACCCACCAAAGCATTCCAGAAGATTGCACAAAGGTGTTGATCTGATCAGCTTCCCCAATGCCTAATTTTCAGGTGGAATTAAAATTCAAGCATTGGAAAATCAGGCGTTAAGCTTGTAAGACAAAAAAATAATTTCTTTCCCTTTCTCTCCCTTCCATTAGGGTTAATACCTAACCCTAAGGAGCTAACCAGTGAACCATTTAAAGGGGTCCATCATCCCTTTAAAGACCTAACTGAAATTCCTAAAGGGGGGTGAATAGGATATCTACAATTTTTTGGTTCTTTTTAAATACTATTCAACCCTCTTTTAATTTACTTACTTTTTTTTCTATTGTGTAGCGAAAATTCTTTTGCTTAAGTAAGTCTCTTCTCTATGAACTTATCATAGACCACGAGGCTCTGTCATACACTATAGTGTTACCTATAGCAAAGTGGGAGTAGGGTTGATAAGTTCCTTAAGGTTGCTTGATTAATCCTTTTACATTAACCTTAGTGGGTTGAGCTACTTTACACAATCAAGATATATACAAATAGTGATAAGGTACAATCAAACTACAACACTATAAATTCCCTCCAACAATGTGATCACTTAAGTTTAGTAATATGAGAGAAATCCTAAGGTGATCAATTAGCTATGAGTTGTAAACCAAATATGCAAGTGTGCTTAATTAATGCAATTTATAAGTTCAATATATTTTGCAAGATGTTCAACTAGAATTAAATGATATATTAGTCAATTTTCAAATTCACTAAGGCCTAAATGTTTATGCTTGTTTATGGTATGAAAATTAAAGAACAATCACAAAGCATGCAATATAAAGACACAAATATTTATAGTGGTTCGGCACATGGGCCTACGTCCATCCTCCAATGCCCACTCCGGGGGCGTGTTGATTTTATTAATAGTTAACTACTAACTATTATAAGGTACATCAACAAAACCTTCCCTCTAGTGTCTCCGGTTGAGGTGACTTCGCACTTAGTGTCTCCGGCAAGTGCTAATGAGTTTGGTGTCTTTAGCGAACTCCTAATACGGCTTTCGATGTCTCCGGCAAAAGCTTCCTCGTCCGGTCTCTTCGACAGATGTACATAAGTGATGGAAATAAATGTAGATGAATGATAGTGGTGCTTAGCCTCTCAATTGCGATTACAGTATTCACACTTGGTTGAAGAGAACTTATTTGATTTATTTTCCTAAGTTGAGCTCAAGCTCTCATAAGCTCCTTGGTACCTTCAAGGACTTCTTCTCCTCCAAGTCTTAGATGATTGATTTACCAATCCTTAACTCCCCAAGCTTTGTTTTCACTTTTCTTTAGGTAGATTTACCTATTTTTCTTAACAACACCTCATGTAGAGGATTTTCAAATGATTTTCACCAAAGGAATGCTAAAGAATATTTCTAAGATGTGTAGAAGAAGTTCTTAGATCATTTGGGACATGTCCCAAGCCTTTATAGGCAATTTATGGCCTTCCTAAGCCCCCAAGGGTCAAAAAATAACATTCAGAATTCTAACTGTTGGGACCTTAGTCGACCGCCATGAACCTCGGTCAACCCAAGTACCCCTTCTCGATAGCCCGCCACTACTTGCGGGCTCCCACACCCACTGCTTGCGGGCTCCCACACTCCCTGGGATTTCAGCACGGAAACCTCTCAGTAAAATCGCCATAACTTTCTCTAGAAAACTCTAAATCCTTTACTGTTTTTATTATTGGAAAGTAGACTTCTAGATATTTCCATCCATATATGTGTTTCAGTCTAATTCTTACTGAGGAGATCTAGGGAGTCCTTAGAAGTTGCCTCAAATTTTACTGACCCAGATAGCACTAGTCAGTATAGGCACTTCTTCCCTAGTGAGCCCTTTTCATTATTTTGAGCATTGGGCTCTTTGTGAATTTTAATTAAACCCTAATTAAGTCTTCTAAGTGATTCTTAGGGTCAACCATGGTCTTGGGGTTTTGTGAGCACACACACACCTACCATTTGGTCTCATATACCTAATTTACCATTCTATGCTTGGAAAATGATGTGTTGGCTTCCTTGAGGTAGCTTGCACTTAAGACTTAGGATTCTTCTATGATGCTTGAGTCTCTTTGGCATGGTCATTCAGGCTTCGAGTCCATCGTTTTAGAGCTTTCTTGAATTCTAACACTTGGACTTCCATACGTATACAGTTTACATCATAAAGTCCTATACATATGACCACTACATGTACACACATTTGTTTTGTGCATGGACATTGACAATACATAGACCTAACACTAACCGTGAGGGGTGTCCTACAATTAGAATAGAAAAAAATAAAGAATAGTTTCTGGACTGTTCATAAGCCAATGCCTGATTTTCACCCTGAATTAAATTCAAGCATTGAAAAATCAAGCGTTGGGAGTAAAATCAGGCATTAAGCCTAAAAAAAATCTAGCAAGCTTCTAAGTCAACATTAATAAAGAATTGGCATTGATATAAGACTAAAACTTGTATGAGTAAGAGAAACTATCCTAAAAAGGCAGGTATTTAGGGTGCCTAACACCTTCCCCAAGTGCAACCAAACAACTTACCCTAAATCTAAGGAACACAGACTAGTGATAGGAGTTAAACCCTAGACCTTCGGGTCTAGACTTCTTCTCTTCCTTGTAGAGGAGAACCGATGTCCAATTCCATCAGTTAAACCCCGAGTTGGTGACGACTCCAAAATAAAAGCCCGAATCCCTCCCTCTCGTGAAAAGAAAGAAAGGGGGATCAACGACCAATAAACCAAAGTGGGCACCCCATGTCCACTATCCCATAATCTTGAAAATAATCCATAATCATAATCCTGACATTCCCAATTAAATAACCTAATAGTCTTATATAAATTGAACCATCAATTGTAAATCAAATACTAAAATCTTAAACTTATTACATCCTTTGAAATTTAAACTAAAATAACTAAAGTCTTGAAATTGAAATCTAAGTCTCATAGCATAATCTAAAATTGTCCATCTCTTAAATCCCTACCTATTTGAATGGCTACGCTACTACCTCCTCATCATCTTTGGTGCCAAATTGGGGTGAGCTTGACAAACTCAACAAGAAACAGTAAACCTAGGAGTAATGGATCAAGACTTAGCAGGAATCAAAACAAAACAGATAGTTGCATATTTTTAACAATATACGGAACTAAATTGTAAATCATATAGAAGCATATACTAAACTGAAAACATTAAAAAGATTAAACATATAGATGGTTTAAGCAGAAGAAAACATATACATATAACGGAACTGAAAAAAATTGAACATGTAAAACGGATACATAAGCCAATATAGATAAAAGTTATACCATTTAATCCCCAGTGAAAAGGGCCAGACACATCATTTAATCCCCAATGAGAAGGGCCAGACACACCATTTAATCTCTGATGAGAAGAGCTAGATACACCATTTAACCTCTAGTGAGATGAGCCAAACACATTTAATTTCTAGTGCGAAGAATCAGAATACTTCACACCATAAACCAAGAGTGATGGGTATCATCTCATATCTCTGTTGATGACAAAGGGAGGCTTATAACAAAATACAATCACAATAATAGAAAACAATACCAATAATAGTACATAACATATAACAATCCATAGCAAAACATAAACAAATTCATAATACTTAAAATCATAGATGTTTGACCCTCCTAATCATAGAACTATAGATCAATCAGATTTTTGCAATAACAAATAAGAACATATCACATTAAGATTAGAAATCAAACATATAAATATATAAAGATCTTATAAACAAAGGAAATAATCTCTCCAATTTTATGGAATCAAATACCTGAAACTAAAATTATTTGTGTTCTTGAAAACAGAAAAACCTTCTTTTAAAATCAATGATTTTGGAACCCTATAACATATTAAAACTTATGACAATACGATCTCCAATAGGTAAAGCAAAAATAAAAAACAACCTAGTACCCAACAATTTTGTAAAACGAACCTAGTGTTTTTAGGTTCTTGAAAAACTCAAAACCTCTTTGAAAAACCATTATTATTTTCTTTAAAAACCAATCAAAACAAGAATAAATCTTTGAAAAACATAATCAATAGAGTTTTATGATCCTAAAGAATGAAAAACAAAAGTATTTTATATGTGTTCTTACAAAACTAATTTATTTTCTTTAAAACCATTTTCTATAACTTTAAATAAATCAAAACTTATGAAGAACGGTTGTAAATCTCCTTTAACACCATAATAGATTTTTTCAAAACAAGAGTAAAGCACTTCTTGAACCTAGTAGATGAAAAATGGAATTAGTTTACATGTTTTTTTACCTATTTACTAGCAAATTCGTTCCTAAGCTTCAAGTGTAAATGTTATGTATTATAAATTCCATGAACTGTAAAATACATGCATTGTATAGACTAGGACATGAGTGGATTCATGTTAGAGTCTAGGATGTTCTTGAGTTCAAGCATCATGAAGATCATCATCAAGCGCCAATGAAGCATCAAGAGATCAATCTAGGAGTCAGCAAATCATCCCGAAGGGTTCACATTTCATTCCAAACTCTAAAAGGGTAAATCAAGTAAAGTGGCATGGCCACGGTGAACCAAGGATCCTTAAAGGTTTTTCTAAGGTCCATGGACCTTCCTAGACCAAGGAGGGGTGATCCTAAGTCACTACAGTCCTCCTAAGGGGTTTGAGGCTGATTTATGTGACTTTGTATCGATCTAGGATAAATTCAAGCTTCCCAGTTCGATACAAATTAATTTGGATCGGTCTAGGATCGAACCAACAACCTCGAGTTACAGGTGTAAGCACCTAATTTTGGTTTCCAAAAGGGATTGACCTGTCATGCAAAAATCAAGGCCCATAGCAGGTTCTGAGTGTTTTTTGCACTTAGATCAATCCAAAGTAATGGAACACTGTATAACGGTTTAATCTTTAAAAGTTAGTTTCTAATCAATGGCTTATCTTTCTTGACCATTGGGAAATGTTCTAATCTAATGGACAAGAATCATTTGAGTCCAATATAAGAGGGGATGAGCTCAAAGTAATCAACTAATGGTTCTTAACAAAAACTCGTATACCTTGAAAGCTCTCTTGTTCATCCTTGGTGAATCTTGAGAGATTTTGTTCTCTAAAATCTCTCTTTATGCTTAGATAGGAAAATCTATTCCCAAGACCATTCCATTGCCACCTCTCTAATCTTGCTAAGGCATATCCTTTGGAGGTAAGCTACAAGGGTTGTCCAAAAGGAAACCCAAGAGGAGATACAATGGAAAAGTGTGTTACACCTTGCTCAAAGAGCAGCAACCCACCGGAGTTGGCTCTACAAGCTTGAAGAGCCACCAAGAAGCATTGAGGAGCAATAGTCACATCTAGCTCTATAAGGGGCAATCCCAACTCATGTACAAGGAAACACCAACCTTGAAGAGGTAATCTTTGCCTTTAAACTTTATTTAAGTTATTGAGACCTGTCCCGCCAGAGACACTGGGAGAATTGGTACTACTGTCAGAGACACCGATAGTGTAGACCCATAGCTCTTCCACCAGAGACATTAGAAGAGTAGACCATAGGCCACACCTGTCGGAGACACTGGGTGTAGCTTGCTTGCCAAGTAGACTAGGCTCTTTATTAATTTTAGACTTGATTGTAATACCTTCAATCTTAATAAAATTATATAGCTTGATGGAGAGCTTTTGAGAGTGGATGTAGGCCAGTGTGCTGAACCACTATACATATTGTGTATGTTGTGATTGCTTATGGTTTTCCTTTATATTTATCATTTATTTTGTCAAACATTGCATATATTGATATAACCTCACATGAAACACAATTGAACATATTCATATTCATGTGCACAATTCAATTGCAATCAAACATAGGGAACAACTTAATTAATTAAACAAGCAATTGAATTTGGGGTAATTAAAAAGAATTTTAAAATATCCTATTCACCCCCCTGCTCTAGGATCAACATTAGAGCTTCATCAAGTTCTTCAAAAATCCCAAAATCCCTTGCAAAACTTAGCTTTTCTCTTCCTTTCATCTGCAAAATCTCTATGCTTGCAATATTCTTCAAAAGATCCTCTATCTAATGAGTTTCTCTATTTTTATAGGTCTAAATAATAACCGCAATCCCTAATTTCATATTTAAACAGTTCTTTAGTGAAAAATTCCTTAAAATCTTGTAAAAATCATAATGTTCATGGTTGTATGGAATTTTCCGCTTTCATGATGTCATCACACTCAAAAAACTTTCAGCACAGATACCTAGTGAGAAAACAGTCATAACTTTTCTACAAAACTTGAATTTACTCACCATTTTGTTTTTTTTTAACTAAACTTCAAGGACTTTCCAATTCCATAAAGTTTTCTCACTAATTCGTCCTATATTTTTATTGGTGTCTTTTTTAAATTACCTCAAAGTCTACCTACTTAGACCATACTAGATGGCATAGACACCTGGTGGGAAAATTGTTATAACTTTATTCTTTGAAACTTCAATTCACTCATCATTTGTGGAATTGGAAAGTAGATTCATAGATCTTTCCAATGATACATGATTTATAGGGTGATTCCAACAAGATTGATATAGATTTATTTATGAAGTTACCCAGACTAGCTAGGACAACTTCAAAACTTGTCATATCCTTGAATTTTTTTTTTTTTTGCCTTCTTTTACCCTTTTATGTTTAATTAAATTTTTATCACTAACTTATGTACGCTGAAATATCATTAATAAACTTAAAATATAAAAATAAATATACTTAAAACATTTGATCATTGATTATGCATCTATGGTCCTACTAAGTGCATGCAACATGTGCGAGGTGATATAGTGGGAATCCATGTGTGACGAGATTTAACTTCTATGTTACTCAATTTAAGCCTAAAAACGTTAGAAGAAATTTAAGAGAGAGAGGAGGAAAATTTTGAGAGAATGAACTCAAGGTAAGCTCTAAAACATCTAGATCTAAGAGAATTCCTTGGGATTCCTAAAATTTCGATCTTGTATTTAAATTTTAGGATGAATATTGATGTGCATATATATATAATTTACAGAAATAGAGAATTAAAGTGAATATGAAAAGATGAGATTAAAGAGAAATAAAGGAACCTATAGAATTTGTAAGTAAATATGTTTTCTGTAACGACCCTAAATTTCATACCTTATTTAGGTGTGAACCGGGTTGTTATGATCTAGAACCATATTCTAATCATTGTAATTTTTTGTTTTTTTTTTCCTTTATCATAGATTTAACACAACATGTGCAGCAGAATAAGAATAATCCATCTCTAACATCTATTTTCATTCTAGTAGGAGTAACATGCATCATAATCAATTTCTACATATGTAATCAAATCAATTTCTTCATTCTTACAATAATATGTTTAGAGATGCTTAATTCAAATTCAAGTATTCATGTTTTTCATGAAAAACCTAACTTTTCATGCATTAATAACTATCATAGAGACTAGATATTAATAAATTTTTAACTAACATGCTCTTAAAGTCATGGAATCCAATATCTTAAGAAAATACATATACATATAGTGTAAAACCATTTTTCTTTACAAATTCAATTAGGGATTTCTAAGATCCTAGCATAATATGGCAAGATCTCATCACAAATCACTACAAGAGTTAGGGTGTCTAAGGTCCTACCAAAGGGCTTCATAAACATATGATGAATATTCATAGACTCAAGATTTCACCAATCACAAGACTTCTAAGATCCTAAGAACAAGCAAAAAGAGAGTAATCTTTGTATAAGTATTTACCCAAGCTTCTAATTCTTGGTTTAAAGAGGATCCTCTCCAAAATGTCATTGTCTATATCAAATATTCTTCCTTCTATGAGTAAACAAGGTACCCTATGGTTAGAATACATAAACTAAAGTAGAAAATAGAAAACCACAATTTTTTTAAGCTAGATCTAGGTTCTAGCAACTTACCTAAGCTTGGAGAAGATGAATCTTCTTCATTTCTCTCAAGTCTCATTCTTCTCTCTCCCTCTTCCTCTTTATGTTCTAAGGAGGCTAAATGACCTAAATTAGGTCTAAAAAGGATTATGATTCATCTACAATGAGATCTCACATGTGTGGTGGTCAAATTGACAAGTGCCATGTCAAAACTGAAACAAAAACACATTTTTATCCCAATTGGAGTGCTCCAAACCTCTTTGGAGCACCCTAGGGGTGTTGGAGATGTCCAAACTTCAAATGGAGTGCTTTAAGGGGTGTTTTTCATCATTTGTATAGTCCAATCTTCAATGGAGCACTCCAAATCCATGTTTGAGTGCTCTAACCATGGTGGAGTGCTCTAAAATCTCCAACACAAACACTCCTTAGTAATTCAACCATAACTTTGCATGCACAAATCAAAATCACTCATTATTTGTTGTGTTGTAAACTAAACTTAATGAACTTTCTGAAAAAGTATAGATCATCCTCTAATTCACTCAAGATTGCTATCAATGGGCTTAGAATGTTACCATAAATCTGTTAGCCCTTCAACACTGATACTTTGTGGGAGAAATTAAGCATTGTTTGGTGAATTGGAAAGTAGACTCATAATCTTTCCAAGGATATATGTCTTGCTCTATGATTCACTTAGGAGTGATACAGGTGTACCCATGAAGTTTACCTCAACACACTGGGGGAGCTTTGGAACTTGACAAGGTTGTGATCCAACTTGGGTTCTATACTTCTAACTTGGTCTGAAGTGTTCCTAAACCACTCTGATTTATTTAAGATATGAAATGAAAATTTTATCCTTATGAGAGTAAAATTACACTTTTACCCTTTAATTGAAACACATAGCATTACATTGTTTATATGTAATATGATAGCTGTCTCTTTGAACTCTTAGACATTGTGGCTTTGCCATTGAACTCTTTAGAAAATCTTGTGAATCTTTGCTCTAAATTATTGAACTTTTTTTCATCTTTGGAAATGATCCTTCTTCGTAAGTAATTGTGCTCACTATTGCTAGTATGATGTATTCTCTTCTTGAATCTCTTAGTTTTTGTGAATTTGTGTGTGAATCCTTTGGTGATTCTAGAAAGTTATGTTTTAAACCATGGAACCTCATCCGATCATCTTTGAAC
>JAOXJP010278034.1:0-19703 GCA_025762735.1 Platanus orientalis | reverse complement strand
CTCTCTCTCTCTCTCTCTCTCTCTCTCTCTCTGTGACTTTCCTGTCCAATCATGTCTTAGCTAACTCTGGTGTAGATGATTTTAGTACTAACCCTTCTTGAATGATCCAAATTCCCTTCCCCCTCTATCGGCAATTTCGAAGGGGGTAGCAGTAGAGAGGGAAGTGACAAAAACCCGTCAAAGAGTTGAAGTATAAGAAGCTACCAAAAATTGAAGGAGATACAGCAAGAATATATTGGTGAACAACGGAAGGGAAGTTTGAGGGATGAAGCAGTGAAACAACTCAAATCATAACTTGGAAGAGAAAGGGTTGGGCTCTAAAGAAAGAAGGCTAATGGTGACAAGCATGGTAAAATAACACAAAATTGACATTCTGAAATTGTGGGAGAGGATGTTAAGTGTTGTAGACCAGCACACAGTTCTTTCACTGAGGGGGCATAAGAAATGTGGATGGATAAACTTCTAGCCAACAGCAATGCAATGTGAAATTTGTTGAAAAGTAAATAATATGGTGGAAACCTTTTCCTTTACTGTATGCTTTTGCTGGAAATAAAGGTACAGTTTTGATCTCTGTGAGAAGAGCTATCTATTTTTCAATATTTTTCTTTGATTCCAGAAAAAAAAAAATTAAAAGTAAATAAATCTTATCTATATTATATAAATATAGGATTTATTTACATATCAGATCCATAATATGAGTTCCTTGAGACCCTTGGCAAATAATTCATGTGGAAGATCATCCCAATAAGCACATTTAGAAGTGAAGCTGTAAACATTGCTTCATGGTCCGATGAATTTACAGCCACACAATCTCCCATGGTGAAACAGACTTTCCCATTCCAAATTTGGGGAATATCAGCTTCCTCAAAAGTAGTATGCTTTGTGTGGGCAGCAACTCTTGACATGGTCCTTACCAAAGACTAGATTATTCATTGAAGATGTGCATGTCTTCTACAAAAGAAGTATGGTGTAGGCTCTTCTCCCCTTGGGGTCATTAGATGTTATCCAGAAAGCCTGCTAAGAGGATGGTTGACTGATACCTTTGGTCTTTAAAGGGAAATCAATCTAGAGCATTCTCCTCCTCACCATTCTCCTCCTCACCTATGGTGGGAATCTGGAAAGAACAAAACCTTCAGACATATCAAAAAATAAAAAGAGTTTTCCAATTGAATACTAAGATACATTTTCTAGCACCATACTCAAAATTATAAGTTGGGCCTAAATCTTTGAAGGACTCTAAAAATTATATATTATCAGACCTAGATGTTCCTTGGAGAGCTATTTGTAAATGTAATGCCACCTCAAAAAGAGTGTCTCCACAATGGGAAAAGCCTAGCAAGTTTGGAGTAAACTCATCTTGCATGTCTGCACTCTGGGCAACTGCAGACTAGCCAGCATTAATTGTACCTTTAAGGATAAATCTGGATTGATAAGTTGGGTTTAAGTCTTTAAAGGACTCTTAAGGATTATGGATTATCAAACCTAGACATTAGTTGAAAGCTATTTGTGAATGTAAGTCCACCTCAAAATGAGTGTCTTCACAATGGGAAAAGCCTAGGCAAGGTTGGATTAAACTCGTCTTGGATGCTAGCATTCTGGGCAACCGCAAACTTGGACCAGCCAGCATAGGCTGTACCTTCAAAGATAACTTTGGATTGAAGCTTTTATTATGCTCTTACCCTTTTGCAGTTCTGTGACTGATTAATTTGAACGAGACCAAGCCTGCACTAACCAGGCTTAAAACCAATATTGTGCGCTTTTCTTAACTTTTAGTTGTGGAAGATGACTTAAGAAATGTGATTGATTGGGATTTGGGGGAAGTAGGGTACATGGCACCTAGCAAATATTGTGGATAAATTACAATCTTTTTAGTAAAATTAAAATGATGTACAGCCGGATTTTAAGAGGTGCAAATTGGGTAGTGCAAATGGGGATACCGACTCTCTAACAGAGCAGGGGTATCAATGCCTTCATTGTACACCAATGGTGGCTTGTAGCTTCTTGCTTTGTTCTCTATGATTAATACAGATACCCTCATTAAAATAATGCATTATATTATTTTGTTGATTAATTTAATCACATTATAAAACTTAATTATGTGAATTGTATAGGAGGATATGTCACTACAATAGCTAAGGTCATTTTGGGTTGTTGGAATAACAAGAGGCCCTTACTCCAAAAAGACCAGTAGACAAAAAGTAGTGAATCCTAGTCCCAGCAATGCTTGATAACTGAAATCAACCATATACCACTACTTATGGCAGCAAGGGACTGCGTCAAAAAGGAAAATAAAAATGCCGTTCATAACAACTAACAAATCCTTGTAATAACACAGTAATCAATAGCAGATGTAGCAAAGGCGTCAATAAATAAATGAGATCTTCACCCATAAACCATTAGCAACAGCAGAAAACTTCCTAAAGCAGTAATAGACAACTTCTTCCACCAATAACACTACATCATATTGCAGCAATTCAGATCTCATTATGGTAGTCACATAAAAGTTCTCATAACAAGGATGTGACAGAGCTATCCATATCTTCATGATAAAGGTTGCAAAAGGAATTTCTTAATCTTCAGCTTATGAAAGAGTTGTGAATGCTAAGTTAGAACTATGGAGGGATGTTCTAGGCAAAAATGTTTTAGAATAAGCTAGACAAAAAGAGAATATATATAAAGCTGCTTATAGAATTAAAGTGATCAGGTGTTTCTGAAGTGCTGTGTGACAGATGAACACCATTAAAATTCAAGGGAAGGTTAAAAGACTAGCCATGCTTTATGGAGCAGAATGTTGGTAGCCAAGAAACAACACGTACGTAGAATGAGTGTAGCTGAGATGAGGATGTCAATATAGATGAGTGGCAAGACTAGAAAGAATAGAATCAGTAATCAATGCATTAACGAAAGCCTAGGAATAGCAGCAATAGTGATAATTGAGGGAAAGTTGACTGAGATAGTTCAGTCATGTGCAATGATGAACAATGACTGCACCAGTAAGGAGTGTGATGGTGCAAGTTGCAGATGTTAAAATGACAAGAGGAGGCAAAAATTGACTAAGGTTGAAGTAATGAGTAAGACATACTAGTGCATGTGATTTCACAGCAGATATGGCCCTAGATAGGTTAGAATGGCGAAACAAGATTCACGTAGCCAATCCCAAGTAGTCGGGATAAGGTTTTGTTGAGTTCAGTTGAGCTTATGAGGCATAAATTAGCCTCCATCTGAAGTTGGAGCAAATTGATGCATAATCAATATCAAGGAGGTTGCTTCTCAGATAAACAAAACCGAAAATAGTATTAGATTCCACTTTTCATAACATCACCAATGGAATAAGAATGACTTAATAATTTCTATGGAATAATGTGTTTATCAAAAGAATTTCACAAGAACAAGAAAGATTAAATGTAGAATAAACTTTGATAACTAAATCTTTGATGCAAGCCTCAACAGAGGCATTCTAGCAGAGTCTATCGCAAGTCGCAACACAACCTGATCCAAGAGATTATGATCCCAAAGATAAATTCATTCCAGAAACTCACCATGCCACAATCACCATAAACAGGACATAAGCTCAAGGATTATGAGGAAACACAAAATCGAGCAACAAAATCGAGCAAGGAACTCATGGGAAGAAACAGAAAGCTTCTTGAATAAGAGATTAAAAGATTTGAAATCAACAAGTTGAAACTGCAACTCTATCTATTACTACAGATCTAAGAAATGACTAGCAAGACCTAAAGAAAACAAACAAATATAACAATTGAAGCACCAAGGCAATGTATTGGACAAGAAGAGTAAAAACTAATATTAAAAATAAAGAACAAAAAAGAAATACAGAACTCCAAGAAAATGGCACCAGCTGTTCAACCAAAGGTTGAGGTTGAGGTGATCAAATGACTTCTACTTGGGACTTGTCTCTGCAAGCTGATCCACCATTTTTTGAGAGAAAAAAAAAATTATGCCAAAAGAGAAAAACAGAAAATGAATGAGCTCCACAGGAAAGGTGAAAAAAAGAACAAGCAACACAAAAAGAAAGAAAAACAAACAAGAGACAAAACAAGAATCAACCCTACCATGAACTGCTAGAGAACATTTATTTAGCATAGAACTCCTCTCCAACCTTCTATCATGATTATCCAAAAAATAAAATAACAAAGATTACCAGTCTAGACTGTGTGGAGGGTTTCTTTTTAAACAATAAGTTTCATGGAGAGTAAGTAAATTGCTTAGCATTCACTTTCCTACTCTTCCTACTCTATCTCCAACCAGCTTACATAATACTAATTGATAAGAAATAAAATAAATGAATATATGCTTGCATAAAACTTATCACTTTGTATAGGGAAACCATAACTGATGTAACTTACATAGTTCCTCCTGCTTGTACACATCACAAAATTGCCATTGAAAAATCACCTGCATCCAAAGATTACAAAAAGGTCACTTGCCTTAAAAGGTAGGGCAAGTGATTAATACTTTCTTACAGATCTGAATATACCAGAGGCTCAACTTCAACTTGGTATTACAGTTGGGAGTACATTCCTGTTGAAGCTCAACCTGCTGGACAAAAGGTAGGGCTAACATTAGCAGGGACCGTACAGTGTCAAACCCAAAAATTCACGGGTGTGTATTGTGTAAATTATGATTTATAGATAATTACCAGCAGCATTTTTGCAGAATTTTTTTATGCTGAGAAGTATGATTTTCGAAAATTTTCTTGAAAAAATCGAAAAAAAACCTAGATTTCACAAAACTGATCGACCTGATCAGATTAGAGTTGTTTTGTGGGGTTGATCTGAAGTGGATGGATCAGTTTTTCATAAGAAATCTAATGCAACCAAGTCTCGTTCAATTTGGTCGAATACTTAAGGCACAGTGAACAATTTTGTGAAGTTAGGTTACCCCCCCCCCCCCGGTATTCTGCTGCTGTTCAATCCTCTTTTCCTCTTTTCTTCTACTTTTACATTGTGATTCTGCATGTGGGATGCTTAAACGACTTGGATTGGGTGCTGAATAATCTATTTTGTTTGTGTTTATGACTAGATGAATGGTTTCTAATTTTCTATTGATTCTGTGCTGGGCAACCCTATGTTTGTATGTGTTTGGCTGCTCATGAGGATCTGATGTGATTGGTTGTGAAGCCAATACCTTGTGGTTGATGATTTATACATGTGTAGTGTGTTTAGCGTGCTACCTAGTGGTTGTGGAGGTCGAGGTGAATCCTTCCAGGGTGATAAGTGTGAACATTGTGGTCACTCCAGGCACACAAAAGAGATGTGTTGAGATCTTCATGGTCGATCTCTCCAGGAGTTCCAGGGTCATCCTCAACGTGATTCTTTCTCTAGTAGTAGAGGTGGTATCAAGATATGAGCCATCCATCTTTTTTCTCTTCTTCATGATTTATTTCCTGGTTTATGTTCAAAGTATAGTGTGTTTAAGGGTGATTCTTGCGAATATGGTAAACATTCTAGGAGTTATCCTCTAAGCATAAAAGTATATCTTCTTTTGAACTCGTTCATTCTGACGTGAGGGAACCTACTCCCATTACTTCTTTGTTTGGCTAGAGTTATTTTGTAACTTTTGTGGATAATTTCTCTCGGTGCACTTTGATTTATTTGCTAAAATCTAAAAGTGATGCTTTTTTCCAACTTTGAGTCTTTTCCCAATATGATTGAAACCCAGTTCAACAAGAAAATATAAATGATCCATAGTGATAACTGGGGAAGAGAATCTTTCTTCTGCATTTGTCTCTTATCTTAATAAGTGTGGTATCACTCACCAAACATCTTACGCTAGCATCCCCAAACAAAATGGTGCAGCTAAGTGTAAAAATAGACACCTCCTGGATAAAGCCCGAGCACTTATGTTTGAGATGATTGTTCCAAAAACATTTTGGGCTGATGCGGTTCAGACTGCAGCCTTCCTTATGAATCAGCTACCTACTCATGTCTTGGGTTATAAATCTTCCATTGAGGTTGTCTCTCCTGGTACCACATTGTTTCCCATTCCTCTTAAAGTCTTTGGATGTATCCATTTTGTGCATGTAGATAAATCGTCCAGGTCCAAACTTGATCTCATGGCCCTAATATACATTTTTTTTGTTATTCCCCTACTAAAAAAGGGTACAAATGTTATCATCCACCCACTCGAAAGATTTTTTTTCTATGGATGTTACTTTTCAAGAGATTATCCCATTTTTTTGCTCCAAGAAGTCTTCTCCTCGGGGGGAGTATGTTGATGTTTTTTTTATATAACTAATAAATTTTACTAATAAAAAATGAGGGTAACCCAAAAATTGAACTTAGGACATTGTAGATCTTTAATGTAGCATACAATGGAGAAGATACCAACATTGTTGTAGGGTAACCCAAAATTCCCACAAGTGATAAAATTTAAAGCGCAGAAGCAAAACTCAAGAATTAAAAGGTTAGAAACTCACAAGTAGCCATAAAATAGAAGAAAACAGCAAATAGAATGATAGAAAGTTAAAAACAAAGAGGAGAATAAAAGAGGAAGAAATGGACCAAAAGGGCAAGTCTGAAATTTCTAGTAGATACCACAAAATTACCAAAATACCCCTAGCCGTGCATCCAAAAACTTGGAAATTTTTTAGATATTTTTTAATGTAACTTGAACAAAAAACACCCAAAACCAATAAACATAACTTGAATTTAAAGAGAAAAAGAAAAAGAATTAAGATAGGAAAGAAACGGTGAGAAGATAGAGAAGATGATGGAAAAAAATAAGTGAGAGACTAAAAGAGAAGGAGAAGATAAGAGAGAAACCTTAAAGAAGAGAAGAAGGGTGAGAGGTACTCACATGTGAACCTTGGTGTGCTACAACACACACGAAGAGAAAGGGGAGCCTAGGAGATGGCATCAACCCTACACCCACACCTTGGGAAACCACCCACTAATCCAACACAATTCTTAAAATTCTTCACTGTAATATATGGGGGAGGGGTGCCTTCAAATAAGCTTACAAAACTCAAAATAATAGAAACTTGTTAAATTTAGAAACTTCTAAAAACCTAATAGACTTTCTAAATAAACTTTCTTAAACTCTTAAGACTTCTAAATAATCAATTTTCCTAAAATTTAAACTACTAAAGACTACGAAACAAAGTAGTTGTCTACCAGCTTGTGTGGAAGCCCCTTTGTTGACTTTGGAGCCTCACTATATGACAAAATAATGAACTGTAAACCAACACACAAAATTTCTCACATTGTTCTTGGCTTTTAGCCTTATTACATAGAATCCATACATAAAAGAAAGCCTAAACTACCTTGGGTACAATAGGCCTTATTACAAAATTGAACCACCCCTTAAACAATTAAATAACCCATGCATGTCATGAGACTTGAACCTTACTCTCTTGTGTGGTGGCACATACAAGAGTCTCTTCTTCTTGTTTGCATCAATCTTCCCAAAAACAAAGCACTTGTTGGCTAATGGCTGCAAATGGGTTTTCATAGTTAAGCTAAAACCGGATAGTAATGTAGATCTATACAAAGCTAAACTGGTTGCGAACAGATATACTCAAACTTATGGAATCGGCTACTAGGAGACGTTCACTCTAATAACAAAGATGAACTCCATTCGTGTCATCCTCTCTTTGTCTGTTGTGACTCTAATTTAATGTGAAGAACACTTTCCTCTATGGGAATCTCGAGGAAGAAGCATAAATGAATGATGCGAACAACATTATGCAACTTATATATGTACCTCCAGGCTAGATTTATGTGTATAGATCATGTGGAGTTGATTAGAATTATTTAGGGTTGGGTAATCTTGTAATAAATCCAATCGTGCCATGATTAGTTTTGTGTAGCTTTTTTTTTTTTTTTCAGTTGTAATCCCGTTTTTCACTTTTGATCTAATTTTTCTATGGTCAAAATTGGACTTTTTTGCTTGATTTTGGTGTCATTATATAGGTTATTTAGTTACCTATCTAACGATACCAAGATTGTGCAAAGCCAAAGTGATTTGGGAAAGTTGTGACCAAATTATTATAGGGTTGTCAAAAATTGCGGGAATAGTGTTTTTAGAAAGTTTAGATGATTCAATAGTTTAACATTTTAGGAGTTTTGTGTTTTTAGAAAGTATTAAGTGTAGTAATACTTGTGCCACAAGTTTTAAGTGTTTTTAGTAGGTTTAGGATTTTATAAAGTGTACTTTAGGAAATTTTAGATTTGGGAAAGTTTGGGCAACAAGTTACATGTATTTTAGAATATTTTCTTTTTAGAAAATTCCAAATATTTTAGGATGTAAGCTTATTTAAAAATACCCCCTATGCAATAAAATTAAGTAAAGATTGAATAAAAATTGTGTGATATTGGATGGTCTCACAAGTGGATGTGGGCCTTCTACTTCCCCATAGGGTAACGCCACTCACATAGCTCCCCTTTCCTCTTTCCATCAGGTTGTAGCACCCTAGGTGCACATATGAGTTCCCTCACCCTCCTAGGTATCTCTCTTATTTTTTTCTCCTCTCTTAGTCTCTTTTTCTCTTTCTCTTTCTCTTCTCTATATTCTTTCTTTTCTTCTTCCTCTAAAAGATGCTCTACTAGTTTTCTACAAAACCTCTATTAAAAAAACCTTCACTTTTATGAAATTATTTGATTTGACCCATCTAATTGTTGAAAGTTCATGAAATTTTAACTGTAAAACCCTTAAACACGTCAAAAACTACCTCAATCTTTTTTGGAATTTCATGATGCATCAGAGGGGCATTTTGGTAATTTTGGACTTTCTGACTAAAATTACAAAAATACCCTTTTGGGCTCTTTTTTTTTTCTTTCTATTTTCTCCTCTTTTCAGTTCTAACTCCTTCTAATCTTCTTTGTGTGATTTTACAATTTTTGTGGCTACTTGTTTGTTCTAAACTCAATTCTTGATTTATTTGCTTCCACATCCATTATTTTAAATCATTTAAGGCTTTGGGAAATTGTGCTACATCAATTTTGGTATCTTCCCCTTTGTACTGCATCACTTCTATTTCATAATCTCACAACTTAAACCACACTTCCACAGACCAAACTTTGGGTCCAAAACCCTAAAAGAGAAGAAACCTTACTTCATGCTAAAATTTCAAAGTTGATCATTATAAAGCCCAAGTCTTCAGGTTACAAAGACTTCCAAATGTAATCTGGAAAGTTGGCTAAATAATTACTAATTACACATGCTAATTCAGAAAAATTCCATTTCCAATAAAAACTAATGTTAGATACCTGCCATTGCATGCAGATTCTATAAGGCTCAAATTATTCCCACAAAATTTTAAGTATGTTAAACCATACCCAAAGCACAGTCAATAAGTTGGGAAAGAAAAAATTGACCGGCCAATTAAAAAAGCTTTTAACTTTATCAAATTTGGTGGATGCAGAGAAAAAGTTCGGCAAAAAAGGGAGTAAGGTTTTCATGGCTGATGGCTCACAAGTGGAAGAGTTGGGTGCTTTAAGAGAGAATGATCATCTGTTTATCTTTTGAAAAAAAAGAAGGAATGGAGTTTTTAGTAATATCGACCTGTATATTTGGTTACTCACTAGGAACAATGTAGACTAACATTGTAATAGACCTTGAGATTCAGAGTAGAGGAAAATAAGTTCTATAACATGTCCACAAGAACTTAACAGTGTCATGGTTATTAAGTGATAATCTGTAAAACACATCTTTAAATTTTAAAAAGACTGCATGGTAATGATGGAAAATAGTGAAGCCTATGGATTTTAACCAATCCATCTATTGTTAAGCATATCTAAAATAGTGTAGGTGGTATTCTGAAAAGCTCTGTTCTCTTCTTCTCAATGGCTGAATCTTTGCACTTTCACTCTTTTATTGTTCCAGCAGAGCTTTAATCTATGTCACTTGCAAATTTCATTGAGGATGAGTAGGAAAGATAAAATAAAAAAATAACAGGAAGTACAAGTTATTACAACTGTGATTAAGTCTATCAATAATGTTTCAAAGCATATCCAGGGGTTTATGAAAGAACGAACAAACAACCACCGAAAAATGATAGCCCTTACAGATTTATCAGCACTTGGAAAACCAAGATGAAGAAAAAAATAGAAAGACAGTGAATGATATTGGATATATACATGTTATTGTTGGATATGCAGCATAAGAAGATGAAGGAATAAAAATATGGAAAACTATTATTTGGCTTTGGTTTCATTGTTTAAAAAGAGCATTTTCTTTATTCTGAAATAATTATTTGCTTTGGACCTACGAACTTGTTCCTAATGCTTCTTAGCAAGTCCCATATCAGCTGATGGAAGTAGATTTTCAAATGCTAACACAGATAACCAGTTCACTTTGTCATCTTAAGCATGTTTCCCATTGTTACTTGCACCTGTTGCAAGATCTTTGCATTTATCAAAATAAGGAAAAGTTTTATTAGAAGGGAGAAAAGAAAAAAGCAACAATATAAATTTGCAAGACTGAGAAGCCCTCATATGTCCATCAAAGCTATAAGCACAGCCCTCCTAGAACCATGAACAGATTATCACACCCTTCACCAGTCAGATCCAAATGGAAACATATAAACAGATTACTGACAGTATCTATAAAATCCATTAGAAAGTAAAGAATAGCAGTTATATAAATTTTCAGCATAATAATAGTTTATTTATGATTAGATAAATGTTTATTTTCTTCAGCCTTCAATAAATTAAATGTGAAACCTACCAAATCTACTTCATCATATGACCAAAATGTTGACTTGGCATTCATGGAGAAGTTCACCAACTTTTCACGAGGTCATTGAGTAATCATGGTGTCACCCACAACTTCAAGTTTGAAACTAAGAGAGATGATTAGGTGTATGATGTATGCATGCATAACATGCACAATTACATATACAGAGAAAGTGATGCAGGATAGCCTAGGGGTGGCTGCAAACCTGTGGCTTAAGGACCCACAAAATGCAACAAGGAGAATTGGAATAGCCTAGGGGTTTCTAACTAGGATAAAACAAATCTGGTAAGCTTCAGATTATTGAACAGCAGGCCTAGGTCATAAAAACAGACCACCTTAGAAGATCTAACTGCAGAATTTTATAAGAATATCCAGACTGCTATAGGGTTTGGTGAAGAGAAACCTTACAGTTGAAAGGACTCCACCAGAAAATTCTGGGAACAAAAAAAAAACATCAAAGTAGGGTTAGGTTCCTCAAGATTTTGGGAAGAGAAATTAGAAAACAGCAATGGTTTTTTTTTTTTTTTTTTTGTTGCTTGGATTAAAGAACTAAAGTTTTCAAGAAAGAAGACCAAGAATCTCAGTACAGCGCCTAAATCCACCACACTCACAAGAAACTCAAGAAAGAAAGAGAAAGAAGGAGAATACTTGATATTGCAGCCTCTCACTACAAGAAACCAGGGTTTTTGGTCTCTCAACAAGGTGATAAAACCCTAGAAATCTCTCCAAAGGGAAAACCAATCTTTGGTTTTGGGAAGAAGTCTCAACCGTGAGCTCCAAAATCTTTTTATTCATTCTTCATTATCAAAATTCTGGGTTACAAACATATATATAGACTTTACATTCTGAGCTTTCCAAATCTCACTCTAACTTGATTTCCTAAATATCTAAGACTCTAAAATGACTAAATCCCGTCACAAAGTAATCCCTACCAGTATTTTAGCCATAACTTTCCCAAATCACATCGGATTCTTAAGATCTTGGTCTCGTTGGAAAGGTAACTAAATAACTTTATAGATGACACCAAAATCAGCCTAAACGGGTAAGTTTTGAACTTTCAAAATAGAACTTACAGAAAAGTGATACAAATAGTTATTTCACTTTCTTTAAAATTATAAACCTAGTTTTTTTCGAAATAAATAAAAACCATTAAACTAACTGATAAGAAACTACTACAACAGCAACAAAAAGCTTTGTCCCAACTATATGGGATCGGATACACGAATCCTGTTCCGCCACTCCTTTCTATTTAGGGCCATATTTGTTGATAAATTATACACGGGATGTCCCTCCTTATCACTTCAACCTATGTCAGTTTTGGCCTTCCTCTTGTCCTTCTAGCATCATCAACTTATATCATCTCACTCATTGGCACAGTCATTGGACTTCGTTGATGACTGACAAGAAACTAGATCAACCTAAAATTGACCAAATAAAAAAAAAATTCATACAAAAACTTTAAATCCAACATTCCCAAAATATCCCTGCAAAAACCCATCAAATTTGAATATGGGCTCTTTCTTTTTTTGCATCATTCTCCCTTGGTTTGAAAAAACTCATCCTTGAGTTTTGTAATGAGGCAAGAACAATAAAACAATCAAGACTATTCCATTAAGCTTCAACGATTCATTCGCCTTCATCTAGATATACTCGCGATCCTCCGAAGCAAATCTGTGAATATGTTGATTTAAAAAGAGATCTTCATAGAACTGATGTTGAGTTTCAAGAATTGATTTATCTTAAAAATTTTCTTCCTCTACTGTGTGAAGTATTGTTTGATTATCCCCAGGTTGAACTTGAAGTGCTTCAAGTGTTTCGTTTAGAGGAACTTTAGTTAAACTCAAAGGAATCTTTTCTGGAACAGTCTCTTCTAAAATTGGGTGCACCGTATTTCATTCAAAGTTGGTAAAGTTGGTGGGGATAACTTCAGCTCATCATCAAGTATTTTGATGATCTCTTCTTACGTTTTCTCTTCCAAGGTTGATTATACCATAAAAGCTACAATTGGTATAAAATCTCAATATTTCTCCACATCAAATATAGTCTTCCTCTCAGGAATCTATCTTGGCCTAGCACCACCATAGAATCTTTTAAAGGGACAACTTTGCACACAACACCATCATAGTACCCTCCTTGTTTGAACTAAATGATAAATCTTCATCTGAATAACAACAAAATGATCGGGCTATAAGATCTTGTGAAATCCTCAGCCAAAAGGGGAGAAATCAAAATTTCCTTATATCAGTCACTAATTAATACCTTGATATCCTTTTTAGAAAGGAAAGTAAATCTATTCCTAATTTCAAGAACCATCTTACCACGTCCAAGTTTTAGCTTTGATACCAAATTTGATGTAGGACAACCCAGGGGTGGCTGCAAACCTATGGGTTATGAGCATACTTTGGAATAGCCTAGGGGTTTCTAACTAGAATATAACAGATCTGGTAAGTTTCAAAATTATCAAACAACAAGTAAGGTCATAAAAAAGACCACCTTAAGATCTAACTGCAGAATTTTAAAAGAATATCAAGACTGCTATAAGGATTAGGTGAAGAGAAACCCCACAATTGAAAGGATTCCATGAGAAAATTCTAGGGAATAAAAAAAAAAAAGTAGGGTAACTAGGGTTAGGTTCCTTAAGATTTCTGAAAGAGAAGAAAACAATAGAGGTTTTCTTTTCTTGGATTTAAGAAATTAAGTTTTCAAGACATAAGACCAAGAATCTTAGTTCAACACATAAATCTACCACATACACAAGAAACTCAAAAAAGAGAGAATGAGAATTCCTAATGTTGCAGCCTCTCACTACAAGAAATTAAGTTTCTTGGTATCTCACTAAGGAGATCAAAACCCGAGGAATCTCTCCGACGGGAAAACCAATCTTTTGTTTTGGGAAGAAGTCTCAAACATGAGTTCCGAGAAAAATTCATTTTTATTCATTCTTTATTATTAAAATTCTGGGTTATCAACGTATATATAGAATTTTCATTCCAAACTTTTCTAAATCAAACTTTAACTAGATTTCCTAAAAAGATAAAACTCTAAAATAACTAAATCCCATCACAAAGTAATACCCTATCAGTATTTCAGCCATAACTTTCCAAAATCACATTTAATTCTCAAGATCTTGGTTTCATAAAAAAGGTAACTAAATAACCTTACAAAAGGAACCAAAATCAGCCCAAATAAGTAAGTTTTGAACTTCCCCAATAGGGCCTAAAGAAAAATGATGGAAATAGTTCTTTCACTTTCTTTAAAATTAAATAAAACCTAATCTATTTGGAAATAAATAAAACCATTAAACTGATTGATAAGAAAGTAATCGAGATTAACCTAAAGTTGACCAAATAAAAAATTCATATAAAAATTTAAAACCCAAAATTTCCAAAATACCCTTGCATAAGCCCATCAAATCTGAATATGGGCTCTTTCTTGTTCAGCATCAGAAAGGGTGGGAGAAGTGTCAACGGGTGTAATGCATGTTCATGTGCTTGAGCCATAAACATACATTTTTATTTTTATTTTTTGATGAATAAGATTTTATTGAAAAGGAAAAAAACAAGAAGAAAAGGGAACAAAGAGAATACAACCACCAAACACAGTAAGAACAATTACAACATAGACAAACAAGCAGCCCAATTCAGTAGGATATCTCCATAAAAGAACCCATGGAAAACCTATAACGCCTTAAGCCAAGAAGCAAGCTCAAACAAGATAGAGTCAATGACACCTTGAACTGGCTTCTCCACAGCTTTGAAAATGTGACAATTTCTCTCCTTCCAAATACCCAACAAATGATATGAACCACTACAAGCCAAAAAGACTTCCCTTTATGATTTAAACGAGAAATCTACCATTGGGAGAGTAGATCAATAATGTTACAAGGCATCACGCAGGATAGATTAATGCCTCCTATAAAATGATTCCAAATGATGTGAGAGAAATGACAATGCATAAACATATGACTCATTTTCCCCGTCCATTTTGCAAAGGGGGCACATGTGGGGAGAAATACAAAGGTCAACGTTTCTACATTTAATCCATCGTATTCATACCACCATGAATAGCAATCCACATGAATGCTCTGACCCAGGGAGGGGAATGGCAACTACAAATCCGATCATGGGAGAAGGAAGGAACAAGATGGTCCTTTAATTGACCCTTCGCTAAGGAGGCAAAAAAGGATTTTACCGAAAAGGACCCAGACGGATCAATAGACCACTTGAATCTATCTGGAGTGTTAGCAGAAAAATGAAAACTTTCCACCTCCTCCTTAAGAAAGGAAAGAGAAATCATTTACCAAAAACAAAGGTCCCTAGAGAAAGAAAGATTCCAAGAAAGGCCTGATCAAAAACTGAAATGATATCAGAAATAGATGCACTCCTGTTGGAAGCAATACAGAACAATGTAGGATAATGGATGGATATGGTAGAATCTCCCAACCAAGTGTCATTCCAAAAGCTAATTCAATTACCTCTACCAATGACAAGAGGCATGAAAGGAGAAGTAAGAGAGCGAGTGACAATGATTCTCTTCCACAAAACAGAAGATCTATATGAAGGGAAGGGATTCACCTGAAGCCCATAGTGGGTAGATCCATACTTGCTAAGATTAACGACCGCCACAGACTATCTTTCTCCGTAGAAAAAATCCTAATCCACTTCCCAAGAAGGGCTTTATTCCTCAAAATCAAATTCTTTATGCCTAAGCCACCCTACTCCTTCACCTTATACACTTTATCCCATCTAACTGAATGGTTTTTCTTGGAATCTTCAACCTCCCACAAAAAATTCCTTTGCAATTGCTCGAGCTTCTTAGCCACCTTCACCAGCAAGGAAAAAACAAGCATGAAATAGGTTGAAAGGTTTGAAAGAACTACTTTAATCAGAGTGATATGACCCAAAGAAATACATCTTCTATTCCAAGAAGCCAACCTCTTTTCCACCTTCATGATCACTAGGTCCCAGAACGAGTTAAGATGTGGCTAACTACCCAAAGGAAGACCCAGATACCAAACATATGACTGAATGTCCTTCACATTAATGCCCACTATATTCGATTTATCCCAATTAATCTTAAGCCTTGAAATAAGTTAATAAATTTGCAGGATGTATTTTAGATGAATAACTGCCGATGGAGTAGGCTTAAGGAATACAATTGTGTCATTAGCGAATTGTAAGTGAGAGATGGATAAATTGTCAGTTGGCACCATGAACCCTTCTATGATATTCGCTTGAAAAGCGTGGGAGAAAAGAGCACTAAGAGCATCCCCAACCAACGAAAATATAATAGGTGAAAGTGGATCACCTTGACAAATACCCCTAAAAGCACAAAATAGAGAACCAAGGACGAGAGATACATCCCATAATCCAATTAACACATCTGGATTGAAACCCTTTCTTGATCAGGACCCATTTGAGAATGCTCCAATCTACCATCTCATAAGCTTTTTCCTAATCAATTTTACAAACCATCCTAACTCCCCAAGTTCTTCTCCAAAGATCCACACACTCATTTGCAACAAGAATCCAATCAATAATTTGCCTTCCTTTAATGAAAGTGCTCTAATTAGGCGACACTACAAGGCATGGTTTTAAAGATTGGATCAACGGACCGGATGATCCAGGCCCAAAACCAATCTGGATTGGATCGGATAAGGGATTAACAATCCACGTGTGGATCATTCAGTCCGAACCTGATCTAAAGTCAAAATTCTGGAAAAAAAAATCATAATATTCTATAATGTTTTTTATGAAAAGTTTGAATGAAAAAACTCAATTAAGTATGTTAGGTGCATCATACATGAATACACACTGTTACAAGCATGTATATTTATAAAGATCAAGATTGAACATTTCATAGCCAAACATCCAAAACGATTACTTCTAGTGTAGAAAAACCAAACCATATACAAATACAATAACATATAAATAATGATGAACATAATTGTAGGCATGTTAAGTGCATCATACATTACGAGGTTTCTACAAGTTCAAAATCATAATTTGTATAACCAAACATCCAATATTATTATATATATTAAAAATTAAATTATGCACAAAATTATATAAGCAAAAATAAAATAATAAATAAAATAATACATGATTCATTATTCTATCCAATGGGTTGGTGATGTTTAATCTAGCATTCTATTATAGGGGCAGTGGGGGGGCTTGTCCCCCATCATCAATGTAGGGGATTCCAAAGAGGGGCTAACTGGGGTTTCAAGGGAGCCCCCCCTTGGCGGGGGTGTTGGGGCAGCGCCCCCGTTAGAAAAAAAAAATTACATGGAAAATATGTAATAGTTTTATTATGCATCATAAGGCCACAGGGTTTACCTCTTATATGTTATTTCAAAACTTTTAGGAACATTTATAGAAAATCAGGAAAGGGTTTGTGCACTCTTGAATAAAAAAAAAACTATTTTTTAGGTTTTTTTTTTGGATCGACTGATCTCAGACCCAGATCGCCCAATCCGGAATGATCCGGCCCCGAATCAGCCGATCCAGGACTAAGATCAGACAATCCCAGTAGGATCACGATCTACAGGGCAAGATTGGACCGGACCGGTCCGATCCCGATCCCGGATCGTCCGATCTTTAAAACCATGCTACAAGGTCCATTACACCTCGAAGCCTAATAGAGAGAACTTTTGCAATGATCTTATAGAGACTCCCAACGAGGCTAATCGGCTTATAGTCTGATAAAGAGAAGCACCATGGACCTTTAAAATAAGGGCAATAAAAGTAGCTTTCACCCCTACATGCAAGGACCCTTTATCATCGAACTCATTGAACACCTCAACAAGGTCACCTTTAATTAGCTCCCAACAAACCTGGAAGAAACCCATCGAAAATCCATCTAGGCTATGGGATTTGTTCTTCTTCGTACTAAACACTGCCATTCTAATCTCCTTTTTTGTAAATGGTCTCTCTAAGGCCTTTGCCATCTCTATGGGAAGAGCACTAGGGAAAAGGTCATCAATTTTGGGCCTAGACCGTGAATCCCTTGAATATAGTATCTAAAATAAATATGTGGTAGCAGAGGTAATTTCTTCAAAGTTAGTCTTCTCAACTCCATCAACTATCAACTTTAAAATTATATATTCTTCATTTTCCTACCATTCGCTATCCTGTAAAAGAAGGATGTATTATCATCGCCATCTTTCAACCATTTTAATTTAGCTTTTTGCTTCCAAAACACTTCCTCGTATTGGAGGATAGAATCAAGCTCCATTAACAAAGCATCTCTAGACTCGCTCCCCTAGGAAACCCATATCCACTGCATACATCATGTCAAGCTCGGAGATAGTATCCAAAACTATTTTCTTATTTGTCTCAAATCTGCCAAACAAGGTTTTGTTCCAGCTTTTGAGGTTCCTCTTGATATATTACAGCTTCTGATGGAATCTAACTGCTTTATCCCCCGAAACATTGCAATTATTCCACCATGATCCCACACTCAGGTAAAACTCAAGGTGAAGAGTCCACATATTCTCAAATCTGAACGGTTTTGGCCCATAACTTTGGCACGCTATGTTTAGGAGGATGGACCAATGATTCGAAATTAACCTCCCATGAGTTTCTTGGAAAAAGAGGGGAAACCTCTCCTCCCAATCCATAGAAACCAAAAATCTATCCAATCTGCACAAAATAGGGCTTTGATGACCATCAGTCCATGTGAAAGGACTATTAAGAAGGGGAGAATCATGAAGCTCCAAATCTCTAATGCACTTATTAAACTCCCTCATTATTCGCGCCATCCTACCACCAAAAGACTTCTCATTAGGAGACCGAGTTACATTAAAGTCTCCACCAATTACCCAAGGACCATTCCACCTAACGCGTATAACTGGAAAATCATTCCAAAATCTTAGTGAATAGAAACAGACACAGGCCCATAAACACCAATCAGCATCTACTCCCACCCTGACTCAACAAGGGAAAAGATAACTAAAACCGAAAACCTTTCAAGAAAAACATCATTTTTCATAACTGTTAGAGAATCCCACACAATTAGAATATTGCCAGAAGTGCCACTGGCAGGAAGATAAAACCAATCATCAACTCGTTGACTAGAGCAACTCTTAAGGAGTCAGATAGAGATAGATTATATTTTTGTCTCCTGAAACATAATAATATTAGGGTCACACTTTCTCACACAGGCTTTAATCACTCTATGCTTTTCAACTCCACCCAGCCCTCTAACATTCCATGAAAAAATCTTTATCTGCACCCTGAACAACAACCCTTTGAATAGTGCTTTCCCTCGACTTCGCTGAGTCACTCTCCATCTTCATTTCCCATTTCAATTTTTTAAGTTAAAGTCACCACCAATATACTTTGAGATTTTGATAGCTTCCCCCTGATCATTAACCGATAACAAACCAATTTTCTCAACAACATCGTCCATCTCCATCACTCGTGAACCATGATCCAACCAGGTCAACTGCATGTGACCAATATCGCTCCTTTCTAGCAAGTATGGATCCCCCTCTACAGGATGAGGTGATGGGACAATTGAGCATGGGACAAAATCGTTGCACCGATCAAACGAAGGGGGGGGGGAAGAGCAACAAACTAAAGGAGTAGAAGGAACTTGACAAGGAAGATTCGAGGACATACCTTGTGAGGATTTCGAGTGGCATCCCAAAATGTGGTCCAATCTAGAGTTGCCCTTTCACTCACTGATGGAATCAGATCGTCATTCAGCTCATGATTGTCCACTCCCGAAAGAGTTTGCTCAAATAAAGAATTTACAACATAGCGCAGCAGAATAACAAGGAGAAGAACACGTTGTCTCCTTTGTGGGGGAAAACCCTAAATTTCACCAAGGAAGAGAAACTCGTTTTAAAACTTTTATTAATGAAAAACTAAATTGCCTTGAAGGCTACAATGCTTTAAATAGAGAAAAGAAACCTTAATTCGTGCTAATTTGGTAAATTTTACCAAAAATAGAAAAATTGAAATAATAACAAAATCAAATACTACTATCACTAAGAAACA